>NLAC01001956.1:0-13689 GCA_002374635.1 Metschnikowia sp. 04-218.3
TAGCACTCTTATTGTTTCATCTGGAAACTGCATATTGATCTATGCGAGATGTCTCACATCCTCGCCTGTTCAACACTAAAGACTACTAAAGGACTAAGAGAGAGTGAGAGAGAGAGTGAGAGAGAGAGAGAGAGAGTGTGTGTGTGTGTGTGTGTGAGAGAGACTAGAGGTGGAATCTTCGTATCATGATATTCAGAAGTCCATACACTTAGAGGAGTCAGTCTTTTACACACTTTTAATACTTGTAAAGTCATGTCCCAGTCATGTCCCAGTCATGTCCCAGTCACGTAGACTAAAAGACTAGAATCTGAACCTGACACTTGTGAATGTGAAACTAGGCTAGGATATGTATACAAGAATAAAGACGCGTCTTTGAGGTTAGAAGCTGATAGTGCAAGACTGACTGACTAGACTAGATTATACTATACTGGACTATGCTATACCATACTATACTATACTGGACTAGACTAGACTATACCATACTATACTATACTATACTATGCCAGACTTAGAAGACTGACTATACTAGACTTAGAAGACTGACTATACTAGACTTAGAAGACTGACTGGACTTAGAAGGCTTAGAAGACTATACTAGAAGACTATACTAGAACACTAACTGAACTAGACTATGATAGACTAAGAAGACTGACTGGAAAATACTATACCTAGAAGACTAACTATACTAGAAGACTCAGTTAGACTACAAGACTGACTGGACGATACTAGAGTATACTAGACTATACTGGACTAGACTTAGAAGACTAGACTAGACTTAGAAGACTTAGAAGACTATACTAGATTATGCTATACTAGACTGGACTATGCTAGACTATATTAGACTATACTGGACTAGACTTAGAAGACTATACTATACTAGAAGACTATACTAGACTATGTTATACTAGACTAGAAGACTATACCATACTATACAAGACTATACAAGACTATACTATGATAGACTAGAAGACTATACTATGATAGACTAGAAGACTATAGTAGAAGACAATACTGACTATACTATACTAGATTATACTATACTATACTAGACTTAGAAGACTATACAAGACTATACTATACCATACTGGACTAGAAGACTATACTGGACTAGAAGACTATACAAGACTATACAAACTATGATAGACTAGAAGACTAGACTGACTATACTAGAAGACTAGACTGACTATACTAGAAGACTAGACTGACTGAACTAGACTATACTATACCTAGAAGACTATACAAGACTAGACTAGAAGACTATGTTGAACATATGATACGTGCGAGTCTCGTATGCACTGTCCAGACGAAACAATGTGATAAAGACGAAACAATGTGATGAAGACGTTGAACGTATCAGACGTACTGTCTGTTGAACAGACGAGGATGTGAGACATCTCGCATGGGACAATATGCATTTTCAGATGAAACAATAAGAGTGCTACCGGAATCGATCCACGAGGTTTCAGTCTGAGGTTTCAGTCTGAGGTTTTGGTCTGAGGTTTTGGTCTGACTGATTGAGATGAACCGATTACTCTTTAAATGTATGTATGGAGATTTGAGGAGAACCATGTTACGCCCAGAAAAGGAAAACATATAGAGTGGTCTCTCTGATCTACCAGAGGTTTACCGGAGGTAAGTCTAGTTAGGATCTTCCCAAGTTTAGCATCCACAATCCACAGAACTAACATGTCAACACTCTCTCCTGAATTACAAACATTAGTAAACGACCACTACACCGGGTGCCAGTGTATGGAACGATTAAGCTCCAAGCTAAACACTGTCTCGTCCGCTCTGCCTAATGAACTGGCCGAGTTGAGAATGCTGGGGGTGCAGATGAAATTGACACATAAGACCCACTCCTGGAGCTACTCCTGGAGCTACTCCCGGAGCTAGTCCTGGAGCTAGGCCTGGAGCTAGGCCTGGATACAGCGTGCCATCAGCGAACCAGAAACAGAAGAGGTGGAGTATGTGAACCCGATACAAACGAAGCATCCAATGAGGCATCTCTGAGAGTTAGCCCTAAGTGTAGAGTTATGCACGAAGGGCAATAACAGGCGTCTGGGTGGAATCACCACTGAGGGATTAATCAAAGCGGCCGGAGAAAGAGATCCGACGCCAAGCCGTTCCGGATCCAGAGAAGTCAATTGGCTATATAAGGCGGGAAACCATCTCGCTTATTTTAAAGGATATAGAAGACCATTTCGCTTATTTTAAAGGAGATAGAAGACCATTTCGCTTATTTTAAAGGAGATAGAAAACCATCTCAGCTGAAGAGATTAGTATTTAGTTTAGAAGAGAAGCCCGAATACATTACGCTGACATGAGTACCACTGTTCCTCACTTGATAGAGGGGATGAAGATTACCATGACTCAAGTTCCAACTTCTCGAAAGGTTTACGCAAACTCTCAACAGACTAGACTGACTGGACTATACTATACTAGAAGACTGACTGGACTAGACTATACCTAGAAGACTGACTATACTAAAAAGACTAGATTAGAAGACTATACTAGAAGACTGACTGGACTTAGAAGACTATACTATACCATACTAGACTATACAAGACTAGAAGACCATACTGGACTATGCTATACTATACTAGAAGACTATACTAGACTATGTTATACTAGACTAGAAGACTAGACTAGAAGACTGACTGGACTAAAGACTATACTAGACTGGACTAGACTATACTATACTAAGAAGACTGACTGGACTATACTAGAAGACTAGACTAGAAGACTATACCATACTATACAAGACTATACTATGATAGACTAGAAGACTATAGTAGAAAACAATACTGACTATACTATAATATACTAGACTAGACTAGAAGACTAGACTATGCCATACAAGACTATACTAGAAGACTGACTATACTAAAAGACTATACTAGATTATACTAGATTATACTATACTGGACTAGAAGCCTAGACTATACTGGACTAGAAGACTAGACTATACTGGACTAGAAGACTAGACTATGTTAGAACATAAGCAGGTCTGGGATTTATAAACAAAGTTGTATCAGTTGATCTTCGAATCCGGTAACTAACTTAAAGGGACCTAGAGATTTCTCTACTTCTATATACGTTTCTACTTTCTACTTTCTACTTTCTACTTTCTACTTTCAACTGTGTTGGGTAACCCTTTCAGGCTTTCGGGGTTTTCGTGAAACAGTCATCAAACTGTTATGAAATATGTAGTTTCATTTTATCACTTACGAATTCCATATTAAGGAATCTTTGTGATTTAGGCAGATCCACTGGTTCCACTTGCCTGAGTCCTTACAGATTAATCCAAAACCACTAGATACTCAATTCTAGGGCTGTTGATTATTCCTAACATATTATGCTAGACTGGACTATGCTAGACTATACTAGACTAGACTAGAAGACTATACTATACCTAGAAGACTAGACTAGACTATGTTATACTGTACAAGACTAGAAGACTATACTATACTAGACTAGACTGGGCTATGCTAGACTATACTAGACTATGGTATGCTATACTAGACTGGACTATACTAGAAGACTGGACTATACTAGAAGACTGACTGAACTAGACTTAGAAGACTATACTAGAAGACTAGACTAGAAGACTATGTTAGAAGACTGGACTAAAGACTAGGATATGTTCTCAAGATAAACAATAGATTGAGAAGATTTAAAAGATTGAGAAGATTTAAAAGATTGAAAAGATTTAAAAGATTGAAAAGATTGAAAAGAGTAGCAGAGTGTATTTCAACTGTGGACATGAACTATACTTAGTCCTGGTCCCCAAGCTTATTTATAGAATCATGGTATACTGCATTACTGCATTACTCTATTACTACTGTACTACTGTATTACTGTATTAACTACTGTATTACTGTACTACTGCATTAACTACTGTACTACTATATTAACTACTGTATTACTGTATTACTGCATTAACTACTGTACTACTCTATTACTCTATTACTACTGTACTACTCTATTACTCTATTACTCTATTACTACTATATTAACTACTGTACTGCTGTACTACTCTATTACTACTTATTACTCTATTACTACTGTACTACTCTATTACTACTGTACTACTGCATTAACTACTGTACTACTCTATTACTCTAATACTCTATTACTCTATTACTCTATTACTACTCTATTACTCTATTACTACTGCATTAACTACTGTATTACTGTACTACTGTATTACTGTATTACTGTATTACTGTATTACTGTACTACTACTGCATTAACTACTGTACTGCTGTATTACTGTATTACTGTATTACTGTATTACTACTGCACTACTCTATTACTCTATTACTACTGTACTACTGCATTAACTACTCTATTACTACTGTACTACTGTATTACTACTGCACATTAGGGGTGTCTACCTAGACGGACAGGACTTCAAGAGAAGAATCAGCTCAGTTAAGAAGAGGAAATAGCGATTTCCTAGTGTTAGTTTAGAGATTGGTCTGAATATAAAGAACTAAAGTGGCAGCTTAAGTGCTACGTTGACGAGAGTACAAGAGAATAATTACGTAAGAGTTCCAGCTTATGAACTAGCTAAGGTTCAAAGCGCAACATTTGTTTCCTTTTATCATTTGAATTCCATATTAAGAAATCAGTCAAAAAATCCATATTAAGAAATCATTTGAATTCCATATTAACGAATCCTTATGGTTTAGGCAGATCCACTGGTTCCACTTGCCTGAGTCCTTACAGATCAATCCAAAACCACTAGATACTCAATTCTAGGACTGTTGATTATTCCTAACCGAAAGTATAATTTTGGGTTGACCTAATCAAGCGTTTGTTTGGTCACACTCTTAGACTTAATGGTGGTTAACAGTACTAGCAAACCATTCTTCACCTCTGCCCAATCAATTCATTCCCTACATGGTATTGAATTTTGCCTTTTGCCTCTGCAATAGACGCTTCGGATCTCAAAGCTTCAGTTTCTTCTTTGGCATTTCCCAAGGTCAAAACAACCTGCTCCACTTGCTTGACTTCATTGGCATAAGAAGTTCTCAACACCTTAAGCTTCAGGTTGATTTCCTCCTTCACCGCCAAAATTCGGGTGAGTTCAGTCTTGGCACGCAACTTCTTCTCGTGGAGACCAGACGTTTGGCCACATAAAGACTTGATCTGGTTCGAGAAGTTGGCAATATCGGAAGTGGCTTCGGATAATTGGCCCGATACCTCTGAATCAGCTAACAAGTCGTTGTTCACAGGCAATTTCTCCACTGTGGATGGCGTCTCAGGGAACATACTGCTTGTTGGTTGCTGCTGAGCAAGAGGCAGAGGAGAAACCATGTTACCTCTGCTTCTTGGACGTGCAGGAACGCTTCTCAAAGCCTCGTAGTGCACGGTCTTGTGTTTAGATTCCTTTCTCACTCTCACCCTCACTTTACACTCTCATATTCTGCGACATTCTTCCACTCGTATGTTTCTACCACTACTAATGATCACCATTTCTCGCACTCCTAAAATGCCTCCCATAAGTTGTAGTACATTTCTAGTACTATTTACTGAACTAAATTAACTATACTATTCTATACTATTCTATACTATTCTATTACTTCACAGAACTACTAAGTACTATACACTGGTCATGATACACCCGATAGAGTACTTCTGGCCATACTACGTAATTAATAGAATATACAGTCCTCTGATGACTACTGGAACTAGACTGGAATAGAGTACCAATGAATACTCGAGCAATGATATTTATAGTAGTAAATTTTTGTAGATTATAGTAGTAGTAAACTATAGTAGTTTGTGTAGTAGTATGGATAATATGAATGGTAGTATATAGAAGGTAGTGTATAGAAGGTATAGAAGGCCATGTGACTTTTTGGCTTGGTGTACGGGTGTACGACCTGCACCGCGATATCGCACCCCGTATCTGATAACCAAACATAATATCCGCACTTGCTTACCATCTCCTACACCACCTTTTCTTCCCCCCAATTGCTCCATCCGCCAATCATACTCCTCCATTCAAACCTGTATAAAGCATCCTCCATTTGACTATTTAACGCCTCCATTTCCCTCCAATTGGTATTGTCACAAACTCAATAATCTATACTGATTTGCAGCCCCTCCAATTCCATCCAATCAATCCAAGTACTCAATCAAACAACCGCCACCAACCACCAAAAGCTTATTATACGATATCCAAAACTTTGATATAGCCATCCATATAAACTTCTGTTTTTCTGGTTTCCTGATATCTTGATTGTCTTGATTTTACTTTTAAAAGTGTTTCACCTTCGTTTCAGACCGTTTCAGCTTCGTTTCAGACCGTTCCAGACCGTTTCTTCTGTTCAGACCGTTTCTTCTGTTTAGACCGTTTCTTCTGTTTCAACCTTGGTCAGGTCCAGAAGACCGTTTTGGTTCCATTTGCCTCTGTTTCAGATTCGTTCGGGCCGTTTCAATCCACTTCAAAATTTACCTTAGTTTCAGATCCCTTCATCATTTCCTTTCCTTTCCAATAGTTGTCCAACTTCACTAGCTCAATGTCGAAATTACGCAAAGTGTATGTTCTTTTAAACTAAACTCCGTGCTTTACTAACCATAGTCTTACCAACCCCATAGTTGGCCAGAGGCCAAATGCTCCGCTAGAGACGTGGAACCGACTCAAAAAGGCCACTGCCGAGATCCGTGGTAAGGGTGGCGAAAATACCGTTATGGAGCCGGAATCCCCGCTCAATTTGGTGGAAAACGGGCCCAATGGCGAAATTCTCCTCTGGTGTTCATCCTCCAAAGTATGCCAGGTTTGGGATTGGGGCCACGTGGAATCCCAAGTGGAAATCCCTCAAAATCAACAAAAAAATTTCCTGGTTCCCCATGAACCGTCGGTCTTTACTGTTCCATCAACCAGCTTTTTGGAGGAGTATACGGGAGACTCCCTCAATATGGTTAGTTCGTTTTCAACGGGCCCCGGCGATGTTTTGGCCATGGCCGTTTTCCCCTGTTTGTTTGCCAATTTATTGGTGCTTCTACAAGAACTTCCGTCGGGCGAAAGGGTGCTCAAGGTGTACCATGGCCAGGAGTCCCAGATTTTCTCGCTAGTGGAGCCGTTGACCAATGGATCTCTCCATATGAAGGTCTCGCAGGAGTACTTGATTGTGTCCAGCTCCAAAGGTTACCTCAGCATATTCAAGGGCGGCGATGCCCAGGAGTATATCCATAATTTGAGTGGAGAGCCGTTTTTGGCCCTAGATCACTGCACACGCCCCGTGGTGGTGAATGATGGATTGGACGAGGCCAGAATCTCGGGTGCTTTTGTCAAAACTCTGGTCGCTGGCCTGTTACCCATCTACGACATTGTGGGCTCATGGTTGGTATATTCGCCTACACCCGTGGAGTGCAACTACTTCAAGAAACTCCAGCAGTCGAAACTTATCGTGCCGGAAAGAGCCAGATCTGATGGGTACACGCCCATGAAGCTCCCATCCAATGGGCCTCTTCTAGCGCGTGTTCTCTCTGCCCTTTCCAGCTCGGCAGCAGATACTTTGGTGAGTCTTTCAGACTTCAGCACCCGTGCAGTCAAGAAGTCCAAGGATCTCATTGAAAAGGACATCTCGCTCAAGTCCGTCAGCAGCTCCATAGGGAACTCCATCTACTCCACGGCCAGTGCAGTGTACTCCAACTCCAGCAGGTTGGTGAAGCCCGGAGCAGAGGCACACGTGATCAAGATCTTGGATCTTTCCAGTGGGCACACCATTGCCCTATTCAAGGCCCCTGGCGGAGTGTCTCATCTTTCGCTCAATGAGTACGACCTCCACTTGGCCCAAGCCAATGCCCGAGGCGATACAATCTACCTCTGGGACCTCTATAAGCTTCCCAAAGAGGTGTCGCTAGTGGGCAGTTTTCAGAGGGGAAAAACGAGTGCCCGTATACGGGAAATGATTTGGTTCATGAGCAACACCACTGAACCCAATGAGGGAACCATAGTCAGCAACTTTGGCTTGGGGTGTATCACTGAGCGGTCGGGGTCCATCCACTGGTTCCATATCAACTACCTCTTTAGTGGCAAGGATGGAGAAAACCACCCCAACATTAGCCAAAGCAATGGGCGCAAGCCCAAAAGCCATGGCCACCACAATGGGCAGAGCTTGACCAGTCTGCACACCCACAAGAGTGACCAGTTTCTCAATATCTGGACCCTACCCTCGTTGGGTGCAGAAAAATTCATGAAGCTTCCGTCCTATGCCAATGTGTCCGATGACGTCAAGCGCAGCGACTTCAAGAACCCATATACACGAGACGAGTTTTCTCGTTTGAACCAGCTTGCGTTTGTGGATGGGGAGATGAATCTCCGCTTGATCTCCACCATCAACGGGAAGCACAACTTCAAGTATGTCTTGCCAAAGGAGATCAGAGAGGATGGATATGACGGAAAGCATGACGGAAAGCATGACGGAAGGCATGACAAAAGATATGGCCCGTTGCTGTACCAGAACGAAAGTCAGAAGTTGCAGCAAGCAGAAAATCCTATCTCGCAGGCCGAGATCGAGACGTGCGAGCCCTATATCCCCTTCCTCCAGAACCAGAACTGTAACATTGCAGTGTACGACATTGGCTCTGAAGATGAAGATGATACCCACGGCAACACCAAGTTCTGGGACCACTTTGCTGTGTTTGGAGGTGACATTGCTCATGTGACACGGGACTTCCATTCCGTCAGTCATGGCCCTTTGGTTACCAAAGTACAGGGATAATCGTCATGGATATGCATATTCACTGTTCATGATTGTTTCCACATGATACCCTGACTAATCCCAAGTCCATGCATTCCTTCCAAGTCCATGCATTCCTTCCAAGTCCATTCTGAGTTCTTGAAGTTGATCTGTTCATCTGTTCATCTGTTCATCTATTCATCTGTTCATCTGTTCATCTGTTCATCTGTTCATGTCAAACAGTTCATGACAATTATTCATTCCATTGTTCAACTGTCGATTTCCATTGATATTTCTGGAAACCTGAGTCCTCTTGAAGTGATACCATCTCATGTTAGAAGTTGTGGCTTTTTCTAACATTTAAGGTATGTATTGCTATCCTGAGCTCTATACTGTCTTCTGTGGTCTTCCTCGTCTCACTATACAGTCTCCACATGGCATGACTATGGCCTCACTATGGCTTAATGATATACTGGTATCACTATGGTCTATTGATAGTCTTGATATCGAACTCCTACGATCCACAGGTTTTACTATTACCAGTCTTACCAGCCTTACCAGTCTTACCAGTCTTACCATGTTCATACTATGGTCTGGTCTATGGTCTGGTCTGGTCTATGGCCTATGGTCTGTGCTTCTTGGATAGTACAGGGTACAGGATGATGTGCTGGACTTCTCAGGTATTGACGACGAAGATGGCCATACTACATTATGGTGCTTGGATATGATACTACCATGCACACCATGTCGAGGATTAACTACTTTCAACAAGTCACCTCCCGTTATCCCGTTGTCCCTTTATCCCTTTATCCCGGTCCCGTTGTCCCGTTGTCCCTCTCTCCTTCTCTCCTTCTCTATTTATCTAACCCTCTTAATCTCTTCATCTCTTCATCTCTTCATCTCTTCATCTCTTCATCTCTTCATCTCTTCATCTCTACCTTATATCTTATATATCTCTTATTAAAAGTCATATATATCTAATGTCTTATTAAAAATCCATCAGAAAAAGAACCGGATAATCTCAAGAAGAGCACCTCCACAGACCAAGAAAACCAAGGCAATCATCCAAGGTTTCGAAATAGGAAAAATCACTTTATCCTGTTTGGCCCGTGACCGGCCTTGTTTCTTCATGTTGCCCTTTGCAAACTTAGCGTTAGAAGCCCTTTGCTTCGATGTTTGCTGTGCCTATTGTTAGTATCAATTGGTGTTTATACCAGTCAGTCACTGCCATTATAAATCCTGTATCCAGGATCCAGTATCCAGTCTAGTCAGTCTAGTCAGTCTAGTCAGTCTAGTCAGTATAGTCAGTCTAGTAGTATAGTCACTCTAGTCAGTATAGTCAGTCTAGTATAGTCAGTCTAGTAGAATAGTCACTCTAGTAGTATAGTCACTCTAGTAGTATAGTCACTCTAGTAGTATAGTCAGTCGAGTAGAATAGTAGTCCTTGAGTATAGCCAGTAGACTGTATCCTGTAGTAACCAGTAACCAGTATTCAGTAGACTGTAGACTGTAGACTGTAGGCTGTATCCAGCAGATTGTAGTAACCAGTAGACTGACTATAGTATCCAGTATATTGTATTCTCCAGTAGACTGTAGATTGTAGATTGTAGATTGTAGATTGTAGTATCCTGTATCCATCAGACTGTAGTATTCAGTAGACTGTATCCAGCAGATTGTAGTATCCTTTAGACTGTAGACTGTAGACTGTAGAATGTCGACTGTAGACTGTAGACTGTAGACTGTAGACTATAGTATCCTGTATCCTGTATCCTGTATCCTGTAGATTGTAGATTGTAGATTGTAGATTGTAGATTGTAGTATCCTGTATCCATCAGACTGTAGTATTCAGTAGACTGTATCCAGCAGATTGTAGTATCCTTTAGACTGTAGACTGTAGACTGTAGAATGTCGACTGTAGTAACCAGTAGACTGTAGACTGTAGTAACCAGTAGCTCTAGTAAGTATAGCTAGTATCCAGTACTGTATCCTGTAGACTGACTGTACTGTAGACTGTACTGTATCCTGTATCCTGTAGACTGACTGTATCCTGTCCTGTATCCTGTACTCTAGTCAGTACTCCAGCCATTATATCCAATCTGGTCAATATACAATAATCAGTCTAATCAGTCTAGTACTCTCGAAAGTACCTGTGTAGACTATACACTGTTTCTCCAGTGACAGCTAGGTGAATAGTCTCTAGAACTCTTTCTTAACCAGTATAACAGTATAGTAAACCAGTAGCATGGTCAGTCACTAAAGTACTTCCTGTTAGTATAGCCAGTCTAGTACCTGAGTACTCCAAGAATCTGGTATTCTAGTCAGTATAACCCTAGCTGTAGAGTCCTAGAAGAATAGTCTTTTTCGACATATCTAGCCATATAACTCCAGTATTCCAGTACTAAGGATTCTAGTACTATAGTCTGATAGACTGGAAAACTGCTAGTCTAGAAATCCCTAATATTCTAGTAGTCTAGTAGTCTAGCCATTCAAACAGTCAAACAGTCTAGCCATTCAAACAGTCTAGTATTCCAGTATTCCAGTACTCTAGTACTCCAGTCTAGTATTCCAGTACTCTAGTACTCCAGTCTAGTATTCCAGTATTCTAGTACTCCAGTCTAGTAGTCTAGTAGTCTAGTAGTCTAGTAGTCTAGCCATTCTAGTCATTCAAACAGTCAAACAGTCTAGTATTCTAGCCATTCTAGTCATTCAAACAGTCAAACAGTCCAGTAGTCTAGCCATTCAAACAGTCAAACAGTCAAACAGTCAAACAGTCAAACAGTCTAGTACTCTAGTACTCTAGTCTGTAGTCTGTAGTCTAGTACTCTAGTCTAGTACTCTAGTCTAGTACTCTAGTCTAGTACTCTAGTCTAGTACTCTAGTCTAGTACTCTAGTCTAGTACTCTAGTCTGTAGTCTGGTAGAGTACTACTCTAGTCTAGTAGTTCGGTAAACTGGTAGTCTGTAGTCTGTAGTCTGGTAAAATGATAGTCTAGTAGTCTAGCCATTTAGTATTTTTGTTAATCTGGATATCTGTAGTCTGTAGCCTGGTAGACTATTAATCTAGTCTAGTATTCTAGTAAACTGGTCCCTAGTATTCCGGTCTCCAGTCTAGTACTCCAGTCTAGTCTAGTACTCCAGTCTAGTCTAGTAGTCCAGTCTAGTCTAGTACTCCAGTCTAGTACTCTGATCTCCAGTCTAGTACTCTAGTAGTCTCTGGTAGTCTGTAGTCCAGTCTAGTATTCTGTCAATCTGTTAATCTGGTAGTATGTTATCTGGTCTGCTATCTCGTTGTAGTCTGGTCTGTTGTCTCGTTGTTGTTTGGTTGTCTCGTTGTTGTTTGGTTATCCCGTTGTTGTCTAGTACTCTTGTAGCTCTTGTAGTGATGTTCATCAGAGAGTTTTGGAAGATTTTCATTCTGGTTCAGGTTGGGAGATTCTTTGATAGGCCTATAATGATTGAAAGGTTTTTAATGCTTTTCTAATGGAAAGTGGGTACATACCATAATGAGTGTGGAGTGAGGAGGAGGAGAAAAGGACTAGAGTTATGCCACGTAGACGTAGATGAAGCGGTGCGGCTTGGGGGGAGTGCGGCGGGCGCGACTCCAAAGGTGGAATCGAAAAAATTAGCGCAGCCCGGTTTCGATCCGGGGGCATCAGGGTTATGAGCCCTGCGCGCTTCCACTGCGCCACTGCGCTTGTGACTGACTTTAAATTTTTGTGGTTTATTAACATGTTAATCTTGTGATTTCCACCACAAATCCTTCTTTCCTATAATACCATATTACCATGACTATACCAGACTATACCATTCATAATGATACCATTCATAATGATACTGTCCATGATACAATATGATATTGTATACCATGAAACCACCCAGAATCAGTAGTATCTAATACCATCTGCCATTAATTATCATGTAAAAGTATAGGGATCCCATCACACAGTAGACTATATACTCCATTCCATACCAAAAATAGAATACATCTTATATTCCATAATATTTGTAATGAATAGGATCTGATCCATTATAATTGAATCTAGTTCAAGTCCCATATTGTCTGTACTCTCATTGGAGGCACTTGGAAGGAATATCCATGGAAGAATCGTTTGCTCCAATTTCTCCACCATCCTGTTCCATAACAGTTGAAGAAGAGAGTAAAGAGTAAAAAAGAAAGAAGAAAGAGTAAAAAAGAGAGTAAAAAAGAGAGAAGAAAGAGTAAAAATGAGAGTAAAAAAGAGAGAAGAAAGAGTAAAAAAGAGAGTAAAAAAGAGTAAAAAAGAGAGTAAAAAGGAGTAAAAAAGAGTTGAAGAAGAGAGAGTAAAGAGTAAAAAAGAGAGTAAAAAAGAGACTAGAAAAGAGAGTAAAAGAGAGTAAAGAGTAAAAAAGAGAGTAGAAAGAAAAAAAGAGAGTAGAAAGAAAAAAAGAGAGTAGAAAGAAAAAAAGGAAATGGAAAATTCCAGAGAAAAGTCAAAAAAGTTTGGTGAGAAAAATATTTGGGGAAAAGAAAAAAGTGGGAATAGGCTGCCTTTTATATTGTTGAATGAGGGATTATTATACCTTGCATGTGCATGACGCGGAGCGCTGTTTCAGCTTTTGCAGCCATGTGCGAAAGTAAACAGAGAACATGTATAAATAGGGGGCTCGCCGTATGAGAAAATCACAGCCATATTTTCGTTTGTTTGGTTATGGAGCCCCCTTCAAAAAATCACCTGAATATAAAAGTCATGCTTTCTTTTTATCGGTACTAGTACTAGCTGAATGGCCTGGGACTAAAGTCTTTGTCTGTGGTTTAGGATTCGGAGTCCAGGGTCAGTTATCGTTTTTTACAATATTGAACATTTGGACTATGGTGAATTGTTGATATTGAAAGTGAATGTCAATTGTCCTCTAGGACTTGCTCTTAGCTTGTTTTAAGCAGGACTTGCTCTTAGCTTGTTTAAAGCAGGACTTGTTCTTAGCTTGTTTAAAGCAGGACTTGTTCTTAGCTTGTT
>NLAC01001960.1:0-111093 GCA_002374635.1 Metschnikowia sp. 04-218.3
ATACTATTATACTATTATACTACAGTATAGTATATTATATCATACTACTGTACTGTACTACTACTATACTACTATACTATAGTATACTATACTACTACTGTACTATAATACTACTACTAGACTACTACTACTAGATACTATACTATACTATTATACTATAGTATAGTATACTACTACTACTACTATAATACTGTACTACTACTATAATACTACTATACTACTACTATAATACTATACTATACTACTAGATACTACTACTACTATACTGTACTACTACTATAATACTATACTACTATACTATAATACTACTACTTACTACTACTATACTGTTGAACAAGAGACTTGCACGTCTCATATGGACTGAATGCAAGTGATTGAAAATGCAGTATGGCCAGACGAAACAATGTGATAAAGAGAACAAGGTTTAAATGAAAGCATCGTCCAAGAGAATAATTGTAAACTAGAGTTTCGTCCAACTCTCATTTAACCTTGGTCTACGTGTTATCAAAGGAAAGACATAAGAAACGATGGAGTTGGTCTTATGTAGCTCAAGAAAAGAGGTGTTGTTTTGAAGAGCAGAATAGATTTAGTTTAGAGGAACCCGAATATATCAAGCTGAGATGAGTACTATTGTTCCCCAATTGTTGGAATTATGAATATTAATGTGACTCAAGTTCCAACCTTTAGGCTTTCTAAAGGTTTATACAAACTCTCAACATATACTATACTACTATACTACTGTACTATACTATTTTACTACTATACTATTATAATACTAATACTATACCACTATAATACTATACCACTATAATACTATACCACTATACCATACCATACCATACTACTATACCATATTATACTACTACTATACTATAGTCTATCCTGTACTAGATAAGATACTAGAATAGATACTAGAAAGTGACTAGACTTAATTACCGAGTAAAGTGGTGAATAGAGTCAGTAGATTGAGTATAGATTTAGTGAATGTGCCTTTACTGTAGTGAATAGAGTAGAGTGAATAGAGAGAGTAGAGAGTAGAGAGAGGGAAAGGTGTATATACAAGACGTGACTAGTGAATGTACCAATACCACTACACTAAGTTATAGTCACGATATATAAAATACTAATTCACGGTGATGTATAGTTTGAGTGATATCCACATAAATTCAAGTACTTCTAGATCTGGGAAATCTGAAAAGAACCAGATGTTAATTCCTTGACTCGTTGGTAGTATTTCAGTCCATGTATCTTCTCTAGTAACTTCTTTAGTAACTTCTTTAGTAACTTCTTCAGTAACTTCTTCAGCAACTTCTTCAGTAACCTCTTCAGTAACTTCTTTTATAACATAGAGTCCAGAATAGATGGAAGTGTAATGACTCCCTATTCAGAAGTGTAGCGGATTCACTAGCAATGATATAGAAGAATAGTACTATTCATTCCATTTGAGCCACCAATTTAGAGCCTGAACTTTCCCTTCCACCAACTCTCATGCCTTATTTCATTCATTGAGTGTCTTGGTATCATTTTCTTGTCTGGCCTTTTATTTGCCTGACTGAACAATGTTCTGTTTGGTGATTTGCTTAGGAAGCACTGTCTCTGAAACCATATTGATCCATCGAAACTCCACTTCACATGGTCTTGTCCAGACACATGGCATTCATTCCCGGATTCAGTTGGTTCGACATCAAGCAATATCAAGCTTTCTCCGTTTAGCAGATTCTCTTTCTTCATCTTTCTTCACCTCTTCAAGGTCATTCTCGCCCTCGCTTACTTCTTCAGCATCATTTTCACTCTCCGTCACCTCAATAGTGTCCAACTTTCTAAAGGCTTCTGGTACATCAACAGTGGAACCGTTGGCCAAAACCTCCCGTAATACCGGACCCCATTGATCTTCGCCACGGTTTGTAAAGTCACTTAATGAAAACACATTCTTCCCAAGCTCCCAATCCGCCTGCTTGGTTCTCTTCAACTCACACATATGTGCCGAACTGCCCACTGCTCTCCCCAAATCACTCACCAAGCTCCGGATATACGTACCGGAACCAACAGTGGCCGTGGCATGGAACACCGGCAAGTCAGGCTCGTAGTCGGTCGAAGGGTCCTTAAGAGTGAATGGCACAGTAGAGTTCTTTTCCTCTGCACTAACGCTTTCATCCGCCATGAACTCCTCCGAGTAGCACAAGGCATGGTCGTCAAGCGTAGGGTTCTCGAACACCAATTTCTCCAAAGATTCGCCTGCCTCATCCGGCTTCAAGGCCTTATATGTCTCGTGCACCCCGAAATCATCATGGATTTCTACCAGAGACACCAAAATGTCCCGTGCCTTGATGGAGTCCTTGGGAATAGGAATTCCCTCCCGAGCATACTCATATAAAGGTTTACCATTGACCTTCAACGCCGAGAAAATTGGAGGCGTTTGTTTCAGTTTCCCAACAAACTTGCGAGCAGCCATGCGGAGCTGATGCAATGTCAAATCCTTCGAAATAGTCTGCTTAATGATCCCCCCCTCTGAGTCGCCGGTGGTTGTAGCCTGGCCCAAAATTGCTCTGGTTTCATATGTCTTTGTGCATTCACCAAGATAATACGCCAACTTCTTGGTACCAGAGCCAACACCAATAATAAGGATTCCCAGCGCCAATGGGTCTAGGGTACCTCCATGGCCGATCTTTAGGCCTGCCTTGCGGGCCTTGTTCTCAATCTTGGCCGCACTGAAATTCGTGCTGCGGATAAGATCGTCGCGAACCTTTTGCTTTATAAGGGTCAAGTCGCTGGCGAACAAATTGGACTCACTAAAGATTTTTTTGATTTGGAGCACGATGTTGCTTGATGACGCTCCCACGGGTTTATCCACTGCAAAGATTCCGTTCATCTATATATAAGTTTGTGTTTGTGTAATGTTGGGGTTGTGTTTGTGATTTGTTGGGGTTGGGTTTGTGTTTTGTTTTGTTTTGTTGGGGTTGGGTTTTTTTGGGTTGAAGTGGTGGGTGTTTTTTTTGATGGTGGTGATGGTGTTGGTGTTGGATGTATTTTTGGCTGCATTGATTTTCGATGAGCATGATGCGCGCACTATCCAGTCCACAGGCCAGCAGTGGATAGACCAAGAAATAAAATGGAAAGGTCAGTTTGAATTGAATGTCATTAATTGAAAATGGCAATTGAATTGTAAGGAATTGAAACCAAAGCAAAATCTTTCATGGTTTGGAATTGTTGTTTCTGGAAGTAGTGGTTTTGGGTTGGTTCTGGATTTGGTTTAGGTAGTCCCGTGACCACCCATAAGTGGACCTGTCTCAAGTTCAACACAGTCTGTCCACCATAAACCTTGAAGATCCTTAACATTGAAACCCATAGGCATTATAAATTATTAGACCATCATCATCAGACAATGGGACCATTAGACAGAGCATTAGGCAGAGCATGGACCATTAGACAGAGCATGGACCATTAGACAGAGCATGTTGATTACCACATATTGATTCTGACTTAAGTCAACTCTTGGAATGTTCTCGGTTTAGATTTTCTCAGTATAGGCAACTGTTTGGGATAATGTAGTCCACGATTAGTAGCTTGATCAGTAGCTTGAATTAATAGATGGTGTATTCACATTGTTGAGTTGAGTTCAATGGATACGTGATCACTAGCACACCATGAAGATCAGACCATAATATAGTCCATAACCATTAGATCTACCAATCAGGATCTCCATTTTAGTCTGTAGGTCAATACCTGGTGGGTCATTATTCAGATAACTTTGAAATCATTTTCAAACACTTCCACATGGACAGATCCCAGATTAATGACTTGTTTCATAGCGTAGATATCCCTTAATGAATCAAATGAATCACATTTTCTTAGGGGAAACTTGAGTGGGCGTGGGAACTTGGAAATCCAATGATAACATTGCACTAGTACTCACCGGCACCAATACCAAGAGATGATGTCTTTTGGAAAGCATTTCCCGGTTAATTCGGTCAATATATTCATCGACCTGCGCCACGATTCGCTTTTGCCGGGACTCCTTGAATAATTTCAAGTACACAGATGAGTAAAGAGTGGCGGAGAGAAAGTCTAGGCCATTTTCAACAGCACTGAGGGAGTTTTCCGGGCTATACGCATCGAAAAGTTGCTTGTTAATGGTACCGATTATCTCCTTGAGTTCATCTTCTTCGAGCCATTGATCCAAAGGCGACCGGGACTCAAAGCCAAAGTATTGGCCCATATACTGGCCCTGCACGCGAGCATGGGTAGTACCCATTATAGCACCAGGCTCTTTTCCGGGATAAAACAAGGAGAATTGTGGCACAATGTACAGCTCATCACAGGAATCAAAGACCCGAGGGATTCGAACGATTCGAGTCTTGCTAAAGAGCTCCGAATCTTGGGGGATGTACGGGTTCGGGAAATGGTTGATCACCACTGCTGGTGAGTCCTTCTTGCTGATTTCATGTAGGTGTTCTAGAGAATCTGCCAACTTATAATCCTCCGATAAATACTCATGGTAATTAAAGAAGACCAACTGCTTGGGGGCGTACTTGGTTAGAGGGCTATTCATTATGGAGGGGTGTAGTAGAAGCTTGTGGTGCGACAAACACTGTAGCACTTAGTATGAAGTCAATATGCCGTACCATAACCCGAAGAACAAATGATGTAATGTTTTAGAATCTGGTAGTTTAGAATACTAGAATGGTTAGACTCGAATGGTTGGTATTGTATGGTGTTGCATAGAAGACCTTACTTAATCTCTCGTACTGCACATAAGACACTTATTAATCTCTCGTACTGCATACAAGACACTTGTCATTCTCTAGTACTATACAAGACACTTGTCATTCTCTAGTACTATACAAGACACTTATCAATCTCTAGTACTATACAAGACTATTATATAATCCTATATATTAGTATTGGGTTCAACGGAATGGTGGTTTGGGAGTACTGCATATAAGCCGGGGTTGCCAGCTATCATTAGACAGAATAGACAATGACAATAGACAGAATAGACTAAATCAACCAATGAATCAGGTTGTAAACTCTGTTGATACTACTACAAAAAAGTATGGTCCGTACTAGAGGGGGTCCTGCATATAACAACCTTAGTCTAATACACTAATGTCCATTAGTACACCTCTAAAGTATAGTATGAATATGGACAGAATATAGTACTGTAAGTAGTTTGTAGAAGGATTAATCCAATTGTCCAATTGTCTAATTGTCCAATTGTCTAATTGTCTAATTGTCTAGTCCATAATCAAGTCAATTAATTACTCTTACTATTATGGTCGACGGGCTACATGCAGGACCACCTCTATATATTAAACGTTTAGTAAAATATCAAGTCAACTTCCTGGGAGAAATAGACATGTATACAGTAGGTTCCGTAGGTGTGGTGTGGCCCTCACTCGTAGTGTATATAGAGCCCTAATGGTGGTGGCGCACGACCGCGAGCTATAAAAGGTCGATGTTTCCCACTTCTCACGGTCTCCTTTTTTTTCTATCTACACACACCTTAAGATCTGGAACCGATTTCTTTTTGTGGCTGGCCATTAGAAACCACTGGTTGTGGATTTGATGTGGATTTGATGTGGATTTGTTGTGGATTTTGATGTGGATTTGTTGTGGATTTTGATGTGGATTTGTTGTGGATTTGTATGTACTCCTTAGTGCTATCTGATGATACTTGTCCGTAAGGACCGCTATTAACCCAGCTCATTTGATATACTGTTCATGATAAGAAACTCCTAGATATCTGATGCACTTTACCAGAAGAGTACTAACAGTTTAGTGATGTAACTTTGAATGTCAACTTTGAATGTCTTGATGTCTTGATGTCTTGTTGTCTTGTTGTCTTGATGTCTTGATGTCTTGTTTTCTTGATGTCTTGATGTCTTGATGTCTTGATGTCTTGTTTTCTTGATGTCTTGATGTCTTGATGTCTTGATGTCTGGATGTCTTAATGTCTTGTTGTCTTGTTGTCTTGATGTCTTGATGTCTTGATGTCTTGATGTCTTAATGTCTTGTTGATATCAAGTCAATTCAATCAATAGAATTCTTTAGAGTTGTGTTGGTTCAGAATTTCCATCAATTGATTTTGTTGATGGTGCCTATCAAGATATTATTACCTACTCTATGCCTTTTCATTCATCTCTCCTCACTTCTGATTTACGTTTACTCTTGATAACTCAAGAATCGCTATTACCTATTTCTTATTGCACCCTATATATCTTTGCTATATGATCTTTATACAAGACTAAATGAAGCATTGCGTTATATACAGGACACACTATTCTAGCTTGTAATGGAACGTTTGGATTCATAGAGCATCAATAGGGTTGTGTAGGTGTACGGGTGCTTTGATGAGGATGTACGGGTGTAGGTGTACGGGTGTTTTTGATGAAGGATGTACGGGTGTTTTGAGGATGCTGAGACTGCGCAGTATACTCTATTAATAGGAAGTCACCATATAATCTTCCACGCCCAATATTTATCTAATATCTTCTTCCATCCTTGTAATATCCAATTCGTATTCTTTCTTTACTACATTTGACTACATTTTCCATTCTTCTCTACACTCTACTTTTCTTACTACTTCCTACTTGGTAGACTATTCTCGCTCAGTCGCGAAAATTTTTTGTCTACAACTACCATGCTTCTGAGCAAAGCACTTACCCAGAGGCTCTACGGAGTCAGCCGATGCTTACGGCGGCCGGCAATGGTCCGGTTCCAATCTATAGTAGTGGAAACCAAACCACAGTTTGGGCTCAAGGTAGACCATAGCCAAAGTCGGAATCAGAGCCAGAGAGAGAATCTGAACCATAGCCAAAGTCAGAATCTGAACCATAGCCAAAGTCAGAGTCAGAGCCAAAGTCAGAGTCAGGGCCAAAGTCGGAGTCAGAGCCAGAGAGAGAATCTGAACCAAAGAGACCAAAGAAACCAGAATGACATTTCAAACCAGGGTAACTCTGAGTCGGGCCAAAATGCGCCCCAGGACGGGGACAGAAGCAGCTATAGACACAATAACCGGAAGGTCAGAGATATCACAGCTCAAATCAACCTGTCGCTAGATGAAGCCGAAGGAGCAGCAGGCGTCACGGAGGCCGTGGATATATTGGAGGAGGGAATCTCGTACTTGAGGGAAGTGCAGCAGGCCGAACGCATCACCGAGAAATCGTTATTCTTTGCATTCCAACCGCTCGCTACCAAGGCCATGGCAAAGTTGGTGGAAGCATCCAAGGCAGATTTGGACTCGGAAGCTGCGGAGAAGTTCTTGGATATGCTCATTGAGCAAAAGATCGCCCATAGATCCCATTTCGTTGCAGTCCAGATACTTATCTTGAGTAAGGGCCATGATGTGAGTGCCCATTCCAATGTGCTCCTGGTATGGATCAAGTTTTTGGAGTACGCAAGGTCGATGCCCAAGTCCTTAGAGTATCTCATTTTTTCGTATCTTGACCATTTGCAGGGTACCATTTATGAGTCCAGAGACCTCCTCAAATTGTCGTACTTCTCGCTCACCATGCAGTGCTTGAAGACAAATACACCCTATGATGTCCAGTCTGTGGTCAAGGTCTTGCAGGTGGAAGATGTGACCCGTGTACCGGAAGCCTTCCATGTGGTGTCGTTGATCCGGCGGGCTGGCCTTGAGCTGGCGCTCAGCGGAGATGTGGCTCTTTTCACTGCCAAGCTCGCCGACTTGTCTGTTGAGTACATGGATCCCAACAGTCCCACGGTGGGCCGGCGTATTATATCCGCCAGAAGACTGAACAATCCTCGTCGGTTGGACATGATCTTCTCGGAAATGAAAGCTGCTTCCGTGTACAACTCCTTGCCCATCTCCGAGTCCACCTTGAACAAGGTCATGGCGCTGTACATTGCTTGCAAGAGCTTCAAGGAGGCGCTTCTGATTTTCTCCGACATGTTGTCAGGAGCCATCCCCATGCCTTCCTCGTCTTCGTGGGAGCTTGCATTGCAAGCCATGGGTCACCCATCCAACGTTTCTTCGATGTCTGACAAGGAGAAGGCCGATGCTGTGGTCAATGTTGAGTCTGTGGTACGGACCATGATAAATGGCGGAGTTCCAGTGACTGCCCGTTCATTGGCTATTATTTTGGGTGCTTTTTCCAACTTGAACAGACAAGATTTGGTACAGAATTACCTCCAAATCTATAAAGACGTTCCGTTAGTGCACATGGCCAAAGACAATATTCTCATTGGTATGGCTCTCAACAACGACATTAGCTTGGCTGAGAACACCATGACGCAGTACTTGGAGCAGGATCCGTCGTACAATCCATCGACCAACGTGATGAACTCATTCTTGAAGCATCACGTGAACGCCGGTAACGATAAGGCCGTGGAAGGAATCCTCAACTTCATGAAGCTGCACGGCATCGAGGAGAGTGTGGCCACCACCACCACCATCATCAGCTACTACTTCAAGAGTTACCGAAAGAGAGGTTTGGTTCCCGACATCAACGACTTGTTCCATGAGTTGAGCAAGGACACCAGCCAGTGGGACAACCACACGGTGGCCATGCTTTTGGATGGGCTCTGCAAGGACGGGCTCAATTTGGATGCGGCCAGAGCTGCGTTCAAGTACTTCACTGGACACAAAGGAAGGTTCAAGTATTCCAATGGATTGTTGACGTCGATGATGAAAGCTGAGTTGGATTTTGGCTCGGTGCATAATGCAGAGGAGTTGTTTGACTGGTACATCAAAAGCGTCCAGAACAATACCCAAATATGGAACATGATGATCTCAGGGCTCTTGCAGAAGAGAGAATTATTGGCCATGCAATATTATCAACGGTTGCTCCAACAAGCACCTTTTGGTGTCAAGCCCAATTTCTATACTTACTACTTTTTGCTTGAGCACTTTGAGAGAAAGGGCCAGACCGACCAGGTGCAGAATCTTCTCGATGAGCTTGCGGCTTCCGATATGCTGGACTTGGGCAATGTGTTGCCGGCCACCATCAAGAGGTTGAGCGCATCTTATCAAGTGGACCCACGGTTGATTCAGAGGGCATAGCAGTCATGTATATAAGCAATAACTAGATCACCAAATATGATCCCCATAATCCTATAATCCCATAATCCCCATAGGTCCAATACACATAAGAATATATATGCCGATTCAGTTGATGATTTAATGGATATTTCATTCTTCACTTGTAGAGGAGTATATGCAGGATCGCATCAACCAGTAATTGTAAAATGCAATTTCTTTAAGATAGTATTAGAAATTCTTGGAAGTTTCTTTGGATTGGCCAGCTAGTACCCGAGGTACAAGTAGTCTGCATTCTCCACACATGAAGTGATAGTCTCAACAAGATGGTGTAGAGTGTAGGAGTAGTATTTGGCCCACTGATTTTCCTGGCTCCATTATCCGTATGCATTAAACTGAATTATCTTGATTTGTTTCGTAACAAGTGACATCTAGTATACCCCCCAATTGGCCAATGAGTCTGGTAAAAGACTAGGCACAAGTTTCATTGAAGTAAGAAGCAGGATCCAAAATAAGAAACCACAGTATGGGGAAAGTAGTGTGAAGAATCATGAGTGGAGTATTAAATAAGGGGCATGAAAAAAGGAAAAGAGATAGAGTCAAAAAAAAGTAGCGTGAAGATTCCCTGGGGGGGAGGGGCCCTTTTATAGACAATCTCACGCCTTCTCACGCCTTCTCCCCCCGCCCAGTTTATTTGCAGCCTCCAGCCATGCAGGAACGGCGTGGTGCGAAATATATAAAGGCAGCGCATTCCCCCGTATTCCAAGCATTAATCTTCCAATTTTTCTTCTTTGTGATTCCTTCATTTGGACAGATGGTGGTTTCCCCTTTATATTCAGCTGATTGTTCTGTAACTGGAATAGTCTTTTAGCCATCGAGAATGACAGACAGAGTGCTGCTAATGACCTAATTGAGAGGATTCAATCAAATCTAAACCGTTGTTTTATTTCTCCTTTAATAGGAAAATGTCTTTGTGGAGAGAAGTGACTCGAGCTTAAAAAGAGGTAGAGAGTGCTGTATATTGCGGAAGAATATATCCATCATTGAAGACATGAACTTGTCTGGAACCAGACCCACTAGCCTTCCAACTGGAGACCAATAGTGTTCAACCACTATTACTAACTATTAGTTTACAACTCTCTATATGTTGCTACTGCTGTATAGTGATACTATGCTACTGCTGTATAGTGATACTATGCTACTGCTGTATAGTGATTCTATGCTACTGCTGTATAGTGATTCTATGCTACTGCTGTATAGTAATACTATGCTACTGCTGTATAGTGATTCTATGCTACTGCTGTATAGTAATACTATGTTACTGCTGTATAGTGATTCTATGCTACTGCTGTATAGTGATACTATGATACTGCTGTATAGTGATTCTACGCTACTGACTAGACTGTACTAGACTTATTGATTGGCCAGTGTGATGGAGTCTATGTATCTGGACGGTCTACAGTTGCTAGGTATTAAATACAGTTATCTAAATTCTAACAGGATGCGGCCAATGGCTATGAACAAAGAGATATGACATCACATCTCTACCACGACTCAACATCATCCCTCCAAACCCCACCAATATGACTCAACATGTCACTTCACTTCCACTCTATCAAACGATACCAATCTCTGGGAATCCCCAGGCCAAGAATCCTAGAAAACTCCAGAACACTTCTGGATTATCATCATGACTATTAGTCAGTCTAGGAGTATCATATCTTGAAAATCAGGACATCCCTAGATCCCCTTCTAAACCCGTGCATTCACGTCAAACCTATTGCACCTCCCCCATTGCCTTTCTCCACAAGGGCAAGAACCAGCGGTCGAACCGATCATATGCTGAAGACAAAGACTCAAGCGCAGGCCGCGTGTCCAACATAAATGCAGGCATACCTGATTCCTCATCATCTGGAGCGGAGTAATAGTCGATTACATAACGCACCTTTTCCCAGCCACGGCCATTTCCCTGTGACCTTAAAACCGTCCAATCATGACGGTCAAAGGGAGGCTGCGTATTGAAAGTATCGGGGAAAAAACGACCTAAAAAGAGGTACATCTGGGCTCTTGGAGAGAGATCTTGTGGTCTTCCAGTGAACTTCTCCAACCGGGGTTCTATCTTAGAATCCTGCGTATACTTGTGTTCCCAATCTAGAATCTGCTGCCATGCTCCTTCATTCAAAAAGTTGTGCACGTCCACCATGGACTCCACGGCTTCTTCGTCGACCCCTTGGCCTTTACCTTTCTTTAACATGGCGTTTAACATTTGCTGCGGCAGGGGATATTCCCAGTTTCCGGCCTGGGCAGATTCGCCTCTGGGGATAGACGAAATGGTTCTTTGAGTGGAAAGAATCACTTTTTGTCCGGGTGCTCTTTCGGAGGAAATGGCCATGGGCATGTTGTTAAGGGGGTTCAAAACCTCTGTTTCATCAGTGTTTGAGGGTTTGACGGGACACGCTGCTCCCTGCAGGAATGATGCATGATCCACAGGACATACTGCTGCTTTTGTTTCAAGTGTTGATTTGGTTGCAATGAATTTAGCGTTGTTGCTGGCGTCTGCCCAGAACCATCCCATTTTATGTGTAAGTGTAATGGGGTGTGATCAGTGATGAGTAGTTTCTACCGCACACCCGCACCTCCGTACACCCCGAAAACCCGTACACCAAAGAATATAAAAAACCCGTACACCATATTAAAAAGACCCGTGCACCACATTAAGACAAAGACCCGTGCACCAATACATTTACACCCGTACATCCCGTTCCCGCACTGCTCCGCTCCGCACTCCGTGTACCTTTCGCGACTGCAACCAGGCTGTGGTAGTAATCTCAACTAAGGCGTCGGGATGCGTTGTCATGCGAGGAGAGTTGTAGTTGACTTACGGATCGGAAATAGACTTCCGCTCATGTCTGGAATGTTCTCTGCATTGATTTCACCCTCGGAACTCGTCATGCAAGCTATTTAAAGACATGAGCCTTAATCCTGCGTATGATATCTAAGGCTAGTTCCCACAGAACCGGAATTACCGAGGGTATTCCCCTTGATACCCCCGCAATAACTTCCGACCCGAGGGTCCAACCGATGAATACCGGAAAGGTCTGCCGGTGGTGTTTGGTCTTGGTGATAGCCCCTGGCTTATATGCAGTCCAAAATGTCATTATACAGGAACACCTATAGTCATTATACAGGAATACCTATAGTTTCGCACCCACCAAAACTCGTCCACCCGTACCTCCGAGATCTGAAACAGCATGTGAAACAATTCTTCACAAACCCCGTATATTGAAGCATACGGGAATTATAAGGGGTTTAAAGAAGCTGACTAAAGTATGACCAGCCATTGGCCGATTAAGGGTTGAATAGGGCACGTGATGCAGGAAGGACGCATGAATGACGCAGTGGTGTTTCAAAATCGTATGTTGCTGCAAAAATTGCCGCTCATGTACACTAAGCGAAAGATCGCTAAAGCATTACCAGGGGCTTGGCGGTGCGGCATATATTCTTGACGGGCCGGAATGGGGAGGATAGGGCCAGATCCAGTGAGAAGATGACCGCGGATTCACTTGTTATGCGCATCGCCTTACAGCGTGGAACATATTCCGGGGGTCCACGTAAGCGTCGGCCTAAAGCGCCATTATTGTGCATTCTTTGTATGTACAAGATGCACATGTAGTCCCGATAGGGAAAGCCGAGCAAATTTATGACGAATTGGGAGATGTAATTAAAGACGAGGCTACGTTAGTAATGACCAGGTACGTTAAGATAAACGGGGGTAGATAAAACGGGGGTAGATAAAACGGGGGTAGATAAAACGAGGGTAGATAAAACGGGGGTAGATAAAACGAGGGTAGATAAAACGAGGGTGGGTGAACCGAGGGAGGTTTAATAAGATATTGGCTGTTCAATATGCGGGAGGCAATACGAGGGCATTCCGAGGTTCCGCTAATATCACGTTACATATACGAGGGCACCATACCATAAAGGCTAAGTGAAATTGATGAGATCCGAATGAATGACGAGGGCTAAATGAATAACGAGGGTACTATTACCGAGGTACACCCCAACCAGATACGGCACCACAAAAATGTCGCACCCCTGAACCTAGCGCTTTTTCTGACACCCAGACGAGACATTGTACCTATTGTTGGTAAACAATCGTGTCCTGCACACAAGCACGTACTGGCTACAAGTATTGAAAAGTCAGAATATAGAAACGCCTGCTATGCGGCTACATCTGTGAAACACCTTAAAGTAACATGAAACATGAAAGAAACACAATGAACCAATGTGGGATGTTATGAAACGCCGTGATATGGTCAGAATGGCTTGAAACAAAGATGAAACAAAGATGAAACACCCCTGAAACAAAGATGAAACATTGATGAAACACCCCTAAACACCCCTGAACACCCCTAAACTCCCATTAGCCAAGTTTGAGCCTGGGCTAGACTTCCCTGTATATACGGTGACGTTGCAACGAGAGAAGATGCTCAATGTGCCTTGTCCTGCATATAGCACTCAATTTTTTCGGAAGCCCTAAATATAAAGAAAAGAGTCGAGGTGCAGAACATGTGACTTCCTAGTCGAGCAGTGTCACTCGGTGCAGGGCTCATACCTCGGTTAAATATACCCCTCCCCGCAACGTCAGCCTGCATACAAGCCCCGAAATTGCGGATTCATATTTCGTTATTTTAGTGCACATAGTGAACAACGCCATCAAGCTCGAGATACGAGGGTATCATAACAAATCATTAATGCCACACAAAATCGGGATTAGTTATCTTTCAGAAGTTCCGGTCCGAGGGTTCATATGCCGCGCCTGCATACAAACACCCCCCGAATCTAGTACTCTAATTTTTTCCTCCACTCTATGCCGGTTTGAAGACTTCGAATGGTGCATGTCACGTGATGCTCGACGCCGTGTTATAACTCCTTGTTACTTATCTATATCTGGCGCACGGCCCTGGATTTTGGGAGCGTCAAAGTGCGTAGACCGAGGGCAAACCGAGGGCATGGGAAAACCGAGGGCAAGGGAAAACCGAGGGCATGGGAAAACCGAGGGCATGGGAAAACCGAGGGCTGGGGGTAGACCGAGGGCAAACCGAGGCTTATATGCCATGTATACCTAATGTCGTCGGCCAACACCAAGTCCGAAATCCTGGATTATCCATTTCTAATGTTTACCACGGGATCACTCTAGTATAATCCGAACGCATTAACGATATCTTAACCCCGTTTACGAGCTACGCGTATGGTTTCCAAAATGTCGCCAATCCGACATGGCCACTTTGGTAAAAAAGCATAAGCGCGGTGAGCTGCGAGTAATTAAACTCTCGGACGACATTTTGGAGCTTATATGCACGCAGCCCAGGGCTCATGCCACTTACGCACGCTGCATTTAGGGGTACTTTCCCTTTTGGTAGATATTCTAGAGTTTAGCTTTCACAAATGTCTATACTTCCAAAATGATTTTTTATAGCATCTTTCAAGGCATTAGGTCCTCTATATGTGCAGGCTGGGCCCTGGCGTTGAATGAACTATTACCATCTCTGGACCTCGCGGCGCTTTTTACCTCCAAAGTCGCCGACTCTATTTTGATGTCGCACATATTTAGTGGTTTTAACTTTAAACGCCATGTACACGATCCCCGTCACTGCTTAATCGGTTTAAGTACGGCACTTTCCTCGGTGCTTGAATTCTTCCCCGTACTCCAGTGCCCGCCCCCTCTAAATCCCCCTTGGTGCCTTTACTTAATCGGTGGATAAATGGAGATATGAGTGCATGCGCGTGCATGCCCAGATTGAGATTATTGGCCTACCGCTTAAGGAGTGTGTACTCTCCATGCGTGCACATTTAAAGCCAGAGTTTCCCCTGGGGAAGTTAAAAGGAGATATGGTGCTGACGCCGGCAATTCCATGTGGGGAAATCATCATACTGAGAGCTTAAAACCTTAGAATTAGGGACCTCCCGGGATCTGGTGGGGCCGATCAGTCGATATATGCGGGCGCTAAAATTAGTCCCCAAGCTTGATTTCCGGGGGTGCGGCCTAAACAGCATTTAAGGAGAACACCATAGGCCGAGCCTGGCTAAACTCAAGATGAGGAGTAGAGGAGTTTCGGTTATGATATATTCAAGCATATTGATATATTCAAAGAGGTAGCGTGGTGTACGGGTTGTCAATTGAGGGAATCCGGGGTTCGGAAAGGATGCGACCGAAGTTCATCAGTGTGTCCGGATTTCAGTAGTGCGGCCGGAACTCACGCAGCACCACCGGAATTCAGAGTGCGTGACCGGAACTCGACAGTGCGACCGGAACTCACGTTGAGCGTCGGAGATCACATTGCAGGCCCTCGATGAGCGCGAAGCACCCCTTTATACCAAGCATACATGGAAAGATGATTTGTAAAGACTGCAATTCCTTGCCCCAATTAGTTTGTTTGAATCCTGAAATCAGACCTACTATAGATGCAACAATACTTGGTGTTGACTCAATTCATAGGAAGACCCTGTGTCGGCCAGTGTCGACGAGCCACCTTATATGCAGACGGAGAACAAAATTTGGGCGGGCGTGCATATTGAATCGCAGCGCGCGTGCAGATTGAATCGCAGTGCTCGTGCATGCATGAACCTCCTTTCATGGGAAGTAATAAAGTTACCTATGCTTGCGGATCTCTTGACACGAGGGAAGTCTATCCAAAGCCCACGGGATTTAGCATATTCGTTACCGGATGCTAGTTGGGGTGGGTAGTTGGGTGTACGGCATGAAAGCTACAAGCATCGTTAAGTGCTTGCATGCGCGAGCATTGAGAGTAGCGCATCGCAAAATTTTGTCAGTCTGTAACAACTGCCCGCCGAAGGAACTGGGCCAATGGACGGACGTCGAAAGAAAATTATTGGGAAGGATGTATATGTAGAACGTTTTATGGGCACCTGCGTTATCAAGCGCCGAAAGTGAGACACTTGAAGCTTAAAAGCCCGTGCGTTATGCAATAGCAATCATCTCAACTATGCCGCGGCGAAAAGCGGGCCACGTAGTAGTTGCCAAGCACATGTATCGATCGAAAAATTGATTACGGAAGCGAGGAGACAACTGCGCGCATGCACCGAATATTCTCTGCACCGAGGTGCAGGAAGGACGCGTAAATATACGAGATAAAGACATCTGTGCATAACATACGTGGCTAGTTGCATGTTGGATGCAAACCGCGCCACAACCTCCGTACCCCATACATTCATAAACAATGCTCATACCTATATACTTTCTTTTACCGGCACGAATTGTAGTGCTCTCCCAATCCGTACGAGTGCTTATAATACGCCACAACTAACATGGGCTCAATGCCCTCCGGGTTAAAGGTGAGGGGCGCACTACCAGCCACAAGCACCTTGATGGGACACCCGTACACCGCGGCCAACGCCGCTAGCTCCATATCCGAACCCCACATGGCCGTACTCTCAAGCTCGGTCGTATATTTATCAATATCCCGAACCTCCATAGTCTCCTGGTCAAATAAGTATGGAATATAGGAGTCTGGATGAGCACGCATATGCAGGGCAGCCTTTCTCCTAAGCTGTATGACATCTAGATCTTCCAAACCATGGCGAAGGCGTAACTGGTCCTCTAGAGACCGGAAAAGACAATGACCATCTGGCTGGATTTCATGTAATTCATAGCCCATAGATTGTAGCAAATTGGCCATTGTCTCGGCTTCAATGGCTCGATAATCCACAGAATCCGCTGCCTCGGCCCTAGCTTCAGCTTGGATTTGGTCGAATTGGGCCTGGCGTCGAGCAATCCTCTCCTTGGCTCGGTTTCTCTTCTTGGGCACCACTGGAACTGGAGTTTCGGGAGTTTCGGGAGTTTCGGGAGTTTTTCCGGCAGTTTCCAGCGTTTTTCCGGGAGTTTCCAGGGTTTCGAGAGTTTCAGATGATTTTCCGAGAGTTTCAGATGATTTTCCGGGAGTTTCAGATGATTTTCCATGTGTTTCAGGCGTTTTTCCACGTGTTTCAGGCGTTTTTCCATCTGTTTCCTCATTAAAACCACCCAAACTCATCCGTTTAAGCAATTCTTCCGGCGAAATTTCAACCACCTCTTCCTGAACCTCACCCCGATACTCAGCAATCTCTCCAGCATGTTTAGTATCCAAATCAATCTGCATTTGGGCACACCTGGCATTCACAGCCTTCCTTGTTTTCTTCAGCGCTTGTTTCTTAAGAGCTATAGTCTGAGAAACCAAATCTTTTTGCTGCTTCCTATGCCGTGCCAAAATTTCATCCATCTCATCATTTAAAGCCTCAGAAACTTTGCACTCGTCTGTGGACATCTGTCAATAGGTGTGGAGAAGAAGAGAAGGGTAAAAACGTACCCGAAATTCGGGTAGCGCACGCCGCGCGGGGCTCCATTGTATTGCGCGTCATGATAGTTTCATATAAAGCCTTCGCATAAAATCTTCGCATAAAACCTTCGCATAAACCTTCATATAAACCTTGATATAAACCTTTATATAAACCTTCACATACACTTGTCCGGTTAAATCATAGGGGTGTAGGAAGTTTAAAAAGGGGGAGATTCAGGAATGTTTGAGATTGAGATTTCTTTGATTTAGTTTAATAGAATAGTAAATACTCCTGAATATGCTTTTATAGTGATGTTAATAGAGTTAATCTCATAACCTCCCCTCACTTTGAGTAGGGAACTCTAGTTCTACTATTTCCCTTGGATCACGCCACTTTTCTACCATCTTAGACGAGACTTGGACGAGACCGAGGCTTAGACAAGAATTACGATAAAGCTTTCATCGATGCTTATCGTGTCCCCTGCATAACAAAGGCTAGAGATGTTTCCTCTGCCCATCTTTGGATGCACCGTCGCGAACATGCAGTCGCTCACCGGGAGATGTACGGGTGCACTCTTTTTTTCAAATAATCTCAATTTCAAATTTTTATTGCGCGCGCTTGCTGTCTTAAACGCTACGCAGGTGCCCCGGCGGCAGCTGTATCTTGCGTCTGCGCTGAGAGTGACCGACTATCGACTATTAAGTAGATACGTGAGAACACGGAATTCGACTCCACATGCATCTCTCAACCGGCGAAGAAGTGGTCTGTATATTTGGACTACGCTCCCCAAACCTTTTAAATCGTCGCTCCCAATTAGGCAATTTCTTCGTATCCACCTTCCTTTTTGGGCTCCCTTGGTGTTGGGCTACTACGGCATCCTTGTATTCTGGGTTTTTTTGGGGGGGCGCAGGTGCATATTTCACTGGGTGCTGCACTTACAAAGACAATCTTTTGTTTCACTCTTCAAGCGGTTTGGGAACGAGCCTGTATCGTTGCAGCAAAGTACTGCGGTGTCGCAAAAATAAATAAAAAATAAAAAAAAAGTGTGCCGCGGGATTAAGCTTTTGGACACCATTTGTTCAGCGGCCGCATAGGGACAACGTCGGCGAATCTTAAAAAAAAAATAAGCGGCTTTCGACGCAGACTGGTACGTACTTAGTTGGGTTTGATAGTAGTTTTTTGAGGCCAAATTATTACTTGATTGGGATAGATGGATGTCTGCAAGTAGTTTGTGATGAACTTGGCGCAGCGGAGAATCTTGAGTTTCTGCGTATGCGCATCGTTGCGTTACCTTGGTTTGGTGGTCTGGCGGAGATTATAGAGAGGTGTATGCAATTGCTTGGTAACGCTATGTGCAGTCGCACATTCTTTGCCGTCGCTGAGAATAATTTTGCGGTGCATGAGAATCAGAATAGGTTGGTTATGATAGCCTTAGTTGGAAATCTGCTGATTGTAGCGATGGGCACGACGCCTGAGGAGGAAAGAAACGTCCTGTTTCTGGTGGGAGGTACCAAGGTAATTATGCGAGCTGTAGCTAATGTGCGTTGAAAGTGGCACATCTCACAGCGTGCCTTGATATGCGTTTAAAATAGCACATCTCAAGCTCAACGCAGGTGCCAGTAGGGTTTGAGTAGCAGAGGCCAGAGAATACGAGATCAGGGAGGGGAGCCGGGTAATACTACGGGCAAGACCACGGGTGTATTACAGGCGAAGTAGGGGTGAGTAGCGTTGATTTAACGGCCAGGGTCGCCCAGACTTTAGAGGTGAGGAGGCTATTAATAACCAATTGCGTAACGTATAGGGGGAAGGAGAGGGCATAGGGAAGGGAGTACATATAGAGTGGCGGCTGGACGAGAAATGTCGCGGTTGTGTATATAAAAATGTCTCACACCCAGGGTTTCCCAAAGCGGGCAATGTTGAATTCCGAGGGTAGATCCCCCATGCAACCACCTCCTTTAATGTGACACTCTTATAGTGCGCCGGACTTGCATGGAGCGCGCATACCGCACACAGGCCGCGTCCAGAGTGGCTCTCGCAAATTGGGAGAAGCCAATCTACTTCGAAATTCTCAAAGTCGGCATATATAGTTTGTCATTCCCCAAGCAGCAGTTTTTGGAATTTTTTATTATCGGGCCCCTTTCGACTTTTCGCTTCCGACCCCAGGCATTTGATCATTCTGTTCCCCCTCTAGCATTCTTTCCCTCTTCTCTCCTCCACATTATCTCCATTCATTTGAGAGATCGTCCCAATCCCATAGCGGCCTTCTTGTCATCCCGCTCTTTTGCATCTAGAATCTAGCGTTAATCCTTTTAACCTAGACCCCACCCAACCCTCGGCAACAATCATCCCATATATTCCTATGACCCCGGTGCAAGCTCCAAGAACCGCCTAGACGCCTCCCCGACCCTATAGAATCTGCATCACCTAACCATGGACCATTCTCCTGATATCTTGCATCATGTTCGTCTCTCGCAGGCGTCCATTAAAGCATCAAACATTAAGGTGCAACTAGCCGAATATACTGCACATAAAAAGCAAGTGGATGAGTACAAATTGGATATGTACAATCATTTATTTGATTTGGACCATAAAACAAGACCAAACTTATCATTAATTCAGCAACAACCAGAAATCAATTTGCGTATGAGACCTGTGCTTCTAGATTTCTTGATGGATGTTATTAACAAACTCAATTTATCTAAATCTACTTTCCCTTTGACTGTTAATATCATTGATCGTTATTGTCTGGTACGAATTGTTAAAAAACAACATTATCAACTTTTAGGCTTGACAGCTCTTTGGATTGCTTGCAAAAATTTGGATTCAAAATATCGTATTCCACAATTATCCGATTTGTGTAAATATTGTTGTCATTGCTATGATAAGAAGCTTTTTTTGGAGATGGAAAATCATGTACTTAAACTGTTTCTGTGGTTGGTTGATGCTCCAACTTTTGATCTGTTTATTGACTTTTATATCCATTCACTTGCGCTGTCCCGGCTTTTAGCTGGTTCTAAAAGTCCTCACAAAACTTGTAATGATATCAAGATTCTTGCCATTTATATCTGTGAGCTCATTCAGTTTTATCCGAATATCTATTTCAACTATACGACTCCCCAGATTGCTTTGGTGGCTTTTTCTATTGCGTGTATGGTTCTTGATGTGTGTAAAGTTAGTGGAGTGGCTTTACTTTTACTGATGATTTATGATACTCATAAAACTGATGCAATTCTTTTGGCTCTGGATTTTGATCTGGCTTTTGCATTACTTATTAAGGTTTTAAAATGTCCTCCTCCATCATTGAAGGCCAAATATTTTAACGAAGACTCTCGATTTTTACTGCTTATGAAATTATTGGTGAGTTTTACTTGGAAACATTTGGCTCAAAAGGAAGCACTTGAGAAACTGCTTGTTATTCCTGTGAAATCTTCTCATCATGCACCTACTGAACAATCCATCCGTCATATTCTGGCTTCTCATTGGAACAATTCTTCCAATGTCAATTGCACTCCATTGCAGTCTGGAGGCTCTACTACTCCCAAGTATCCTATTACTCCAATGCTGCTGTCGCTTACTCCCAAGAGCCTGGAGAGTGTTGATTATACTACTCTGAATATTCGCATCTACTCCGACCCGCAGCATACTGCATATATCAGCACGCTACCACTGCCCAACCTTCTGCCGGGTGATATTATGGGTTCGGTGTATAGCCAGCCGGCCAAACGGTCTTATGAAGGTGACTCCTATGGCCATAAGCGATCTAAGAGTAATAATAAGGCTATTTTTTATGTCCACTAGCATCAATCCACTCATAGACATTTTGTGTAGATATATGTAATTAATTAGATGTGAAGGATTTTAGTATTTGATATTGTTGGGTACTTGAAAATGGATTTTAGAATTTTGTTTTAGTTTGATTCCATCTGTCTGTCTGTCTGTCTTTCTTTGTCTAATCTGTCTTTGTCTAATTTGTCTTCCTATCTTTGTCCAATCTGTCTATTCTGTCTAATTTGTCTTTCTATCTTTGTCGAATCTGTCTTGTCTAATCTGTCTTTCTATCTTTGTCTTTCTACGTTTGTTATTCTGTCTTTGTCTACTCTGTCTTTGTCTTTGTCTAATCTGTCTAATCTGTCTAATCTGTCTAATCTGTCTTTGTCTTTCTATCTTTGTCTAACCTGTCTTGTCTAATCTATCTTTGTCTTTCTGTCTTTGTCTTTGTCTTTGTCTGTCTGTCTTTCTGTCTTTGTCTAACCTGTTTTGTCTAATCTGTCTTTGTCTTTCTGTCTTGTCTAATCTGTCTAATCTGTCTAATCTGTCTTTCTATCTTTCCATTCTGTCGAATCTGTCTTTTAAAGATTACTGACCTCTGCCACTATACCCACAAAAGAGATCTAATAAATATTCTCTGTCTAATAGTAACTACTATGTTAAAATAATACTTGGGTACTATTATATGGTGTGTCCTGCATATAGTGCACTGTACAATTGTACTTATGCCCTTATGAGTATGGCACGACTATAGTAAACCAGTTAACCAGAGCAGCTAGAGAATCCTAGAACAGTCAAAACATATAATAGACTCTATACATATTCCCAAGTACTATTTCTAAGGTATAAATGACAATATGGCCTGGTCCTGCACATAAGCCGGGCCCCAAATTCACCCGATTATGTGTCTTTATTCACCAAACTTACAGCTCAAGAAGTGAAATTAATGATTGCATATACTAAGGATGGTGTGATTATAATTCCAGGTGTTTCACCAGTGTTTCAGGTGTTTCAGGTGTTTCACAACTCCTCGATCTATATCTATCCAAAGCACAACCATAAACACTCTCTAAACACTCTCTAAACTCTCCCTAAACACTCTCTAAACACTCCCTAAACACTCTCTAAACTGTACCGAAAAAGAAAGAACAAAAAAAAACAAAAGAAAACTTAAACCACTGACCCATTCTAATTTCTACATCTTCCAGAAATCGAGAACATTATATGTAGTATAAACTTGACCATTTTTCATTGTTTCATTCTGAAATTTTCTATTTAAAAAGCTCTAGTCTTGATTTTGATTTTGAAATCTCCACTTTCATCAAAGGCACTCTCGTCTATTCCAATACTGTAATAATAGATCTCTAGTACTCTAGTTCTAGTTGTCTAGAGCTCTAAAGCTCCAATACTACTATACCAGAGTACTACTAAATCTCTAGATCTCTCTCTGTAGAATTCTCCAATACTACAATACTCTAATACTATACCAGTACTGACTATACTACTGACTTCTCTAGATCTCCAATACTAGAGTACTCCAATACTACTATACCAGAACTCTAGAACTGTAGAATACTATACTACAATACTACTAGATCTTTAGAAGACTATACTCTAATAGTACTATACTCTAAATCTCTAGAATACTACACTACAATACTACAATACTCTAATAATACAATACTAGAATACTGACTTCTCTAGAACTCTAGAACTGTAGAATACTATACTCTAATAGTACTATACTCTAATACTGACTTCTCTAGAATACTATACCAGAATACTACTATACTCCAATACTAGAACTCTAGATCTCTAGAATACCAGAATACTACTATACCAGAATACTGACTTCTCTAGAACTCTCATACTCTAGAACTCCAATACTAGAGTACTCCAATACTACTATACTAGAACTCTAGAATACTACACTACAATACTAAAATACTAGAATACTGACTTCTCTAGAATACTGACTACCAGAACTCTAAATCTGTAGAATACTGACTATACTAAATCTCTAGAATAATATACTCTAATAGTACTATACCAGTAGTGACTATACTAAAGTACTGACTACCAGATGTCTAAATCTCTCATACTCTAGATTACTACACTACAATACTACTATAGTAGAGTACTGGCTATAGGACTGGCTAGACTCTAATAGTACTATACCGTACTGACTTCTCTAGGTCTCTAGAGATTACTATACTCAAGTACTGACTTCTCTAGAATACTCGAATACTAGATCTCTAAATCTCTAGAATACTACACTAGAGTACCACTATACTCCAATACTAGATCTCTAGAATACTGACTTCTCTAGATACTGACTATACTAGAGTACTATACAAGAATACTGACTTCTCTAGAATACTACAATACTAAATCTCTAAATCTCTAGAATACTCCACTCCAATACTAGTTCTCTAATACTCTAATACTCTAATACTACATCTCTAAATCTCTAGAGATTACTACAACCCTACCCTCCTGTCCTAATGGGCAGGAGAGGAAGCATAATTATTAGGACCCGAAAGATGGTGAACTATACCTGGATAGGGTGAAGCCAGAGGACACTCTGGTGGAAACTCGTAGCGGTTCTGACGTGCAAATCGATCGTCAAATCTGGGTATAGGGGCGAAAGACTAATCGAACCATCTAGTAGCTGGTTCCTGCCGAAGTTTCCCTCAGGATAGCAGAAGCTCAAAACAGTTTTATGAGGTAAAGCGAATGATTAGATGTCTCGGGGCAAAATTAGCCTTAGCATATTCTCAAACTTTAAATATGTAAGAAGAAGATCTATACAAGAATACTACTACACTAGAATACTACTAGATCTCTAGAATACTACAATACTAGTTCTCTAATACTCTAATACTCTAATACTACATCTCTAAATCTCTAGATACTACACTAGAATACTCCAATACTAGAGTACTGACTTCTGGAGAATACTATACCAGAGTACTCCAATACTAGAACTCTAGAACTCTAGAATACTTCAGTGGTACTAGTACTAATGATAATATTAGTAGTGGTAGTAGTCAAAAGTGTTAGTACTCACTAGTAGTGGTAGTAGTCAACAGTTGGTAGTCAGTAGTTTTCGATCGGTCCAATACTAGTAGTAATCACTTGACTCACTAGTTTTCACTAGTACTCACTACTGGTCACTTGACTATAGTACTCAATAGTACTCACTACTTGTAGTAGTCACTAGTAGTAGTCACTTGTAGTAGTAGTCACTTGTAGTAGCAGTACTCACTATTAGTCAATTGTAGTCACTAGTAGTCACTAGTAGTAGTCACCAATACTCAATAGAAGTCACTTGACTTTATAGTAGTCACTTGACTTTATAGTAGTCACTTGGCTTTATAGTAGTCACTTGGCTTTATAGTAGTACTCGATAGTACTAGATCTGTAGAATACTACATCTCTAAATCTCTAAATCTCTAGACTACTATACCAGAGTAGTGACTTTAAAAGACTGACTTCTCTAAATCTCTAAATCTCTAAATCTCTGAATACTGGCTTTTCTAGAATACTGACTATACTCTAATACCACCAGATCTCTAGAATACTACTATACTAGAAAACTGACTATACTCAATTGGGCACTACTATGACTATGGAATATAATTACTCTGATTCTAAACTGTATAGAGTGTTATACAAACTTCAAATCAGACTACATTCCACTTTTTCCGACTGTATTATAGACTTTACCCATAGGATATACACACTCTACACTGTACTGTCCTCAAACTGTCCTCAAACTGTCCTCAAACTGTCCTCAAACTGTCCTCAAACTGTCCTCAAACTGTCCTTAAAACTCTACTATCGACTCTACTATCGACTCTACTATCGACTCTACTGACTGTATATTAGGCTGACTATACCCTGCTACTCTGTAATCTAGACTATCCTTAACTACTATAGACTGTACTGTAGACTATCCTTAACTATACTATGGATGTAGACTGTACTATAGACTATAAACTGTACTATAGACTGTTCTATAGACTACACTCTATACTACACCCTATACTATAGACTGTACTGTAAACTCTACTATACACTGTTCTATACATTCTATTATAGACTATACACTGTACTATACACTGTACTATACACTGTTCTATACACTGTTCTATACACTGTTCTATACATTCTACTATACACTCTACTATAGAATGTACTATAGACTGTACACTCTATTATACACTGTTCTATAGACTGTTCTACAGAATGGAGTATACACTGTACTACACACTACACTGTACTGTAAACCAAGTACTATAGACTATAGACTGTACTATATACTATACAGAATACTATAGACTACACTGTACTATAGACTATACAGAATACTATAGACTACACTGTACTATAGACTGACTATGGAATACACTCAACGACACACTGGACTACACTGTGCTATAGACTGTACTGACTGAATATTAGACTCTACTATACACAGTAATATAGACTCTACTATACACTGTAGACTCTACTATACACTGTGCTATAGACTCTACTATACACTGTACTATAGACTGTACTACAGACTGTTCTATACACTGTACTATAGACTACACTGTATTGTAGAGTGTATATTACACTGTGCTATAAAATAAGTACTACACTGTACTATAGAATAAAGTATACACTCTAATATAGAATGTACTATAGACTGTACTATAGACTGTACTATAGACTACACTCTATTATAGACTGTACTATAAACTCTACTATAGACTCTACTATAGACTCTACTATACATTCTATTTTAGACTATACATTGTACTATAAACTCTATTATACACTGTTCTATACACTGTACTATACATTCTACTATAGACTATACACTCTACTACAGAATGGAGTATACACTGTACTATAGACTATACATTGTACTATAAACTATACATTGTACTATAAACTCTACTATAGACTGTACTGTAAAATTATAGACTGTACTGCAAGATAAATACTATAGACTATACACTGTTCTATACACTGTTCTATACACTGTTCTACAGAATGGAGTATACACTGTTCTATAGACTATAGACTACACTACAGACTACACTATAGACTACACTATAGACTACACCCTATACTATAGACTACACTATAGACTATACACTGTTCTATAAAATAAGTACTACACTGCACTATAAAATAAGTACTACACTGACTCTACTGTAGACTGTACTATAGACTGAGTACACCATGTACTGTATAATACTACACTGACTATAGACTGAGTATGGATTAGAAAGTATAGAGTATGGTATACAATACTACGGACCCTCCTGTATCCAGACTGGTTGGTAGATTATACATTTACTGGATGTATACTGAGTTTTAAGCTATACTATATACCATCCTGCATATTGGGCGGGGACTGCATATAGGCTGTGTTTGCTCTAGATTAACAGAAATCTGTACATACTATACTGACTACCCTCTTTATTATTTACTATATTGTATATTCTTTATTGAAAGTGGTGGCTGGTCTTTGGTATGACTCTAATCTACTCTTGGACTAGAAATTGTAGTATTGTCTATATGCAGTACAATCGTAATTGGAATAGACTGTAGTCTCTGACACTACCTGAATGAACAGATTGAATCTAATTAAAGTAAACCAGCAAGGAAGGTACTGCATATGGTAGTCAGTTCTTAGAATCGGGCTTTCACCAATACATAGGTGAGTAAAGAATTATTTCCAGTTCTAAAGTATCATAATGAGTCAATATTAGAGTTGGGTATAGAATATAAAGTTAAAGTAGATTAAACAGAAGCGTGTATATGCAGGACCACGCAAATCAAGAAGCACTAGATATTATTACTAAGAAATAATTCGAAACCAGTCTATTATGAAACTACACTAAAAGTATTTTCAGCGTTTGTGTAGTATGTGAAGTCGTGTTTAATTTATAATACAAATACAAACACAAATGCAAATGCAAATGCAAACACAAATGCAAATGCAAACACAAATGCAAATGCAAACACAAACACAAATGCAAACACAAACACAAACACAAATGCAAACACAAACACAAACACAAATGCAAATATTATAAATAGACGGTTAGCCGGAATTACAAAAGGTTATTAAAAGATTAAACGAGAGAGAATAAAGAATAGCCAAGAATAAATGAAAATAGACGAGACCATTTACCGCATGTGGATTCTATTATGTGATGTGCAGAACAAAGGGTTGAGGAGTTTTATGTTGCGCGTTATTAAACTTTCGCACCCAGTGCATTGATGACGTCATTATCAAATACTAAAAGAACAGAAGCTTTTTGAAAGTCTTTGAGTCTTTGATAGTGTGTTTAACTAAGGATTCTGTAATAGGAAATATCTACTCTACTATGGATTCTGTTATAGGAAATTCCTACTCTACTATGGATTCTGTAAAGGGAAATTCCTACTCAACTAAGGATTCTGTAAAGGGAAATTCCTACTCAACTATGGATTCTGCAATAGGAAATTCTATTCTAATTGAGCCATTCAATCATTTAGCTTGATGATCAGAGATGAGAATTAAATGCATATGAACGACATTTTTACCAACAAATTTTTTTTTTTTTTAAAAAACAATTATCTTCCTGGTTCTTCTGCATCCTGCATAGTGATACCAAGAAATAAGATGCCAATTTTAGGACTAGATACTTTATTATGAGGCTAAATTAGTGACTCATTGGATGCTGGCACTATGCTTAATACTTTAAACCTGAATTTAGGTGAAATGTCTTATTTTTAGTGTGATGTATTGGACTTTTGACTAGTGGTATATGCAGGACACACTCCCCCAAAATCCTATTTCCACTCCTTCACATACCAGACTCTAGTGATGCCAAAACTAATATTTAGGTATTGACAAGACTATGGATCTAATACTAATGAATGTGTGTTTTTTAATATCTCGAGTCACGTGTCTATATACTATGAGTACTTCTACTACCAGTTAAATGGAGTCTAGTTGTGGGAACAGTATGGAAGATATTAGAGCTTGAGCAGGTCTGGAATTATCATTAAAGTTATATCAGAAGGATATTTGAATATGGAAAATAACCAAGAGGATTCATACAGAATATAGAGGATTCTTTACTTCTACATTCATCTACTCTTCTTTCTGTTTCTGTTTCTCTTTCTATTGGTTCGGGTATCGCTTGCAGGATTTCCTGAAACAACCGATACTCAATTATGGAACTTGAAGATTCTATTTTTCGGTTAGAATTGCTTATTACAGAATCCTTATGGTTTAGATGGTTTAGGCAATCCAAAGGTTCCAGTTTCCTAAGGCTTGATGACGAATCCAAGTCACTAGATACTCACTTCTAGGGTCTATAGGATTATTCTGAATATTATTATAAGACTGAGGATGTAAAGACTAAATGAGACTTGTAACTTTGGAGGTTTTGAAAGTCCATAAGTCAGTTAGAGTAATGAGTCTCTATTTCTCTCTCTCTCTCTCTGTCTCTCTACTCGATCCATTGGACTGTCCCTCTGTATATTTATCTATTTCTCTCTCTCTGTTTCTCTCTCTCTCTGTTTCTCTATTTCTCTGTTTCTCTCTCTCCGTCTCCGTCTCTCTGTCTATTTTTCTCTCTATCTCTCTCTCTAACTCTCTCTCCGTCTCTCTATTTCTCTATTTCTCTCTAACTCTCTAACTCTTTGTATCTAACTCTCTAACTCTCTAACTCTCTAACTCTCTCTCTCTGCCTCTGCCTCTGTCTATTTCTCTCTCTCTCTAACTCTCTATCTACTCGATCTATTGGACTCTCTATTTATCTATTTCTCTCTCTCTCTCTCTGCTTTTCTCTCTCTCTCTACTAGATCTATTTCTCTGTCTCTGTCTCTGTCTATTTATCTATTTATGTATTTATGTATTTATCGATTTCTCTTTCTGTCTATTTCTCTCTGTTTCTCTATCTCTCTGTCCATTTATCTATTGGACACTCCATTTATGTATTTATCTATTTCTCTTTCTGTCTCCTTGTCTTTGTCTCTGGCTATTTCTCTCTCTCTCTATTTCTCTGTCTCTGCCTCTGTCTCTATTTCTATTTCTCTATTTCTCTCTAACTCTCTGTCTCTCTGTCTATTTCTCTCTCTGCTTCTCTGTCTATTTAACTCTCTGTTTCTTTGTATATTTATCTATTTGTCTCTGTCTCTCTACTCGATCCATTGGACTGTCCCTCTGTATATTTATCTATTTCTCTCTCTCTATTTCTCTCTCTCTCTGTTTCTCTATTTCTCTCTCTCTCTACTAGATCTATTTCTCTGTCTCTGTCTCTGTCTCTGTCTATTTATCTATTTATCTATTTATGTATTTATCGATTTCTCTTTCTGTCTATTTCTCTCTGTCTCTCTATCTCTCTGGCCATTTATCTATTTGTCTCTCTCTGTCTATTTCTCTCTCTCTAACTCTCTCTCTCTCTCTCTCTATCTCTCTCTCTGCCTCCCTCTCTGTCTGTCTCTCTCTCTCTCTCTATCTCTCTATTTCTCTATTTCTCTATTTCTCTATTTCTCTATTTCTCTCTCTCTAACTCTCTAACTCTCCGTCTCTCTCTCTCTCTATCTACGCGATCTATTGGACTGTCTCTCTGTCTCTGTCTCTCTCTCTGTTTCTCTATTTCTCTGTTTCTCTCTCTCTCCGTCTCTCTGTCTATTTAACTCTCTGTTTCTCTCTCTCTCTCTCTGCCTCTGTCTTTCTCCATTTCTTTCTCTCTCTCTCTCTCTCTCTCTCTCTCTCTCTCTCCTTTATATGACACAACCCTAGTAAAGTACACCCCATCATAGGGAGAGATTACAATATATTCCTAATATGGACTCAGTATCAGTATTAAAATAGGAAATCCTGCTATAAAACGTCACTTTAAAATCACTCAAAAAGAACCTATTTACTCTCTTTTACGTTTCTGGTATAAAGATATCCAGAGATGTCCCTCTGATACTCTTAAAAAAGTACCCGACGCTTCTTGAGTGAATCTAGCCACGGGAAATTGAGTCTAATTTCTTTGAAAAAAAGAGAATTATGGAATTTATTGAAAGATGTATATGGTCTGATTTGGGTTTCAATATAACCTTGGTGGGTTTAGTTTGACTCTAGTTTTGTATATTCTTCACCAAGTACTACTAGTCAAGTGCAGTAATCTGTAATTTCTATTAATCTTTAATAAATCTTTTATGAATCTAGTCTAAATCTAGTCTAAATTAGTGGTTATAGAATTGTGTTATTGGAATTTATGGGACTTTAAGGTGAGTTTCTTGGAGTTTATTGGAGTTTAAGGTGAGTGCGCGAATACGGTGCGAAAGCCATGGTTTTGATGAACACTGAAAATCTGAAAATTAGGCAATATAACGTTTTTAATATATTTTCATTAAATATCATTTTGAAATCTTCTACATCAATTAATGGGAATTGTAGAGTTCAAGATTTAAGGGCTCTTGTATTCCTATATCTCATGTATTAATTTCAGTGTTGCTAAATGATACTCTAGAATCAGTCAAGTCAAATTTAGCAAGATTTTAAATGCTTGGATTAATTTCAGAAGATGCAGTGGTTTTTTTTATGCATATTCAAAGGTCTTGGCGACTACAATTAACAATTCTAGATGTATAAAGGTGAAGAATTGAGACTTTTAGACGTCTGGAGGTTCTAGGTCTTTAATTTAAGAGTCTAGCTTGACATCAGGACATCCAAAAAGATAATATCAGGCACATGGATTTATCGTAAGGTAGACCAATTACTAATCTAGATGGGTCGGCCAACGTATGCCGTCGATAAAAATAAAAATCGCCTATATGCAGTACGGCCGATGGTGCATAATATGTCGTAGAAGTGGGGTTTGGCCACAACGGTCTCAGGAGCTTATCGATTACCGAGGGCTTTGTTGATTCGAGTACTATGCACGAATCTTCAAGTCGTAGTGGCGATTGACCTTCTGCAATTGTGGTTTGATCTGTGCATGAACCTGCTTCTTTTGTGCAGTGTGCATACTGAACACTGTTTCTAGAAGCACTTACATCTACTCGAACATGGTAACAAAGTGGATCTGAACTTGGAGCCCATTTATCATAACCACCATAGTTTTACCCTCGGAATCTGATCTACGGCCTAGCTCCTGAGATATGGGGCCGCGTTTAAAGTGCTTGCATCGCAGAAAATGTATGCGCATCAGTTTAGGCGCCGGTGGATAGCACATGCGCCAGGGAAAACGTGTTGATGAATTAAATCCGGTCAGAGATGCATAAAACCAGCCGAAATTTCCAAGACTGTACAAGAAGCCTTTCAATTGCACCCGGTGCCAAGTAATTGGACTCAAATAGAGGTGGACTTGGGGGTGCATCGACATCATGCAATCGGTGCGACATGTGATAAAAACGGTGGTTAGAGATGGCTTTGCCCTTTTGGGAACCCTCGCACAGTGAGCCCACATGCGCGCGCATCACCTCACTCCATCACCACTCATGGGCTCCTCCAACTCCTTCAGAAGCGCCGATTCTCCACACAGAACAAAGCTACACAGACCCAATTGTGGTTACAAGGGGTACTGCGTGCAGGGCGATGATTCTATCGAAACAGTGACAAATGTCGCTGAGTTCCGCCTGCAGTACATCGACCAAAGAAGGCCTGCCAAGTTGAACGTGTCTGCACCCATCGACGCCAGCCTGTTCCATTTAGATAACATCGTGCGTACTCTAGATTACCATGAACCACTTCAGGTCGAGCGTAAAGTTCAGCACGGCTTTGGCCTGGGCAAGAAGCGGGAGAAAATGACTCTTGCCGAGATTGTACTGAGGCTCAAGTCTGGAGATGATTCTTTGTACTTGACTACGCAGTATGACGAGAATGATGATTCGGAGAACAGTTCGGATGAAAGTTCGGATGAAACTGACGAGAATGAAGATGATTTTGAGGGTTTGGACTCTGAAAACGGGCAGATTTCCGAGAATCCCGAGCCTTCGGGCGAAGAAAGTGATGAAAACGACGAAAACCCCGAGGAAATGGGTCAAAATCACGGGAATTTCGACGGAAAAGACAACTCATCCGATTCCGAAGCAGATAAATCCACTGGAAACGTCCATTTTAAGCCCTTAAAAAAAGTCCCCATCGATTTCGGCCATCCAAACCTGGACTCCGAGTCAGACTTCGAGGTGGACCTCTCTAACCTCCAAGACGACTATGAAGAAGCCGAAGAAGCCGAACAAGACGATCAAGATGAGTCTCAGGCTCGGATTCGAACGCTATTCCAACCTCCCCTCACCAAACTTGCCCAGCATAAAAATCCCGAGTTTCCCATCATTTCAGAGCCTTTTAAAGGCCTTTTTACCCAACAAATCAACCTCTGGATGGGCTCTTCAAGCGAAAAAACTCCAAACCCAGATTTTCTGCACCCCACAATTGCCTCTTTAGGAAAATACGTCCCTAGAGGCAACTCGTCCGGTCTCCACCATGACCATGCAGATAATCTCTATTTCTTGGTGGAAGGTCGTAAACGGTTCACGCTTTTCTCGCCGGAAAACGCCGAAAAGTTGGCCACAGTGGGTGATATCAATAAGGTATACCCCAACGGATTGATAGACTACCAAGTGAACGAAAACGCCCGTTTTTGGCGGCCAATGAGAGAAGATGGGGCCATTCAGGCGGAATGGGCTCTCTGGATGCTTGAAAAAGGCGATTTCTCCGTTTTTTCCGAGACTTTTTTACATGATATTGTGGAGAATGAGCCAAAGTATACGGGGGAACATTTCCCACTCGATCCTCCGAGTTTTTCTACGATTCCTCCTGTGCTTTTGCACTTGGATGAAGTGGATCCTGCATATAGACGGCCGCTCGAGGAACTCGCCAACATTCACTTTCCTGGCCTTTTAAACCTTAAGAAAATGGAGGTTTGGCTCGAGAAGGGTGATCTCTTATATATTCCCGTGGGTTGGTTCCATGAGGTGACCAGTTTCAGTGAGGAAGACGAAAATGCCCATATTGCTGTGAACTGGTGGTTCGTTCCACCTGCAGGAACCTTAGAAAAGCCATATGAAGATGATTACTGGAAGGAAGATTTTGCTTTGACAATGGAGGCAGTGGACGACATCCGGGTGTAGGTTATATGCAGGAATAGCTAAAGAAACAGCACACTAATAAACGGGCCACTTAATAGAACCAGAAGTTTGAAGTAGTGTTTGAGTTATACGGGAAATGGAAGCTAAGGGAAGTATCCAGAGAAGTAAGTAGAATTAGGGGTTGGATGTACTGGTTTGAAAGTAGGTGTACTGGTTTAAAAAGGGGTGTACTGGTTTAAAACGGGATGTACTGGTTTAAAAAAGGGATGTACTGGTTTGAAACGTGGTGTACTGGTGTTCTTTGACGAAGGAAAGTGCCGCATACTAAATGGTCCGGTGTGCAGTGCTTCCATGCCTTGCGGTGCAGCCAGTTTACGGCTCATGCGAGATAGAGCGCGATGGAACGAAGACAGGGCTGCGAGGACACGTGATGTGGCACCTTCCCTCTTCGCGCGCAAACTGTCGTCACAACAGTCACGTTATCTACCATGTCAGGAACAATAAGGCTTATGACAGAGTAGGCCCAAAACCCCCCAAAAAAGAAGAGCATTATAGAATGCATTATATACAGGCACTGAGAGGAACAAAACACAAATTTGAAACCCCAACTGATTCAACATTTAAAAGCGGAATATTTAAATGCCCCGGCGTGCGCGTACCAGAAATAAGCCCTTATCAGCCCCAATTTAGCACGCACTATGCGAACTAGAGTGAAAAAAATAAATACCTAATCTCAGATCCATATCCTTACCCCCAATCTATACTTCACTCCGGGTCTCTAACTTCGCCATCCTTCCCTGGCGTTTTTTTTTGGCTGCTATTATATACACCTCTTGATTTAGTTCACGGGGCAAATCCTCTCCTTCGCTGGCCATTCCACTCGTCCTAAGGTTTAGGCTTTCCTACTCCTCCTCAAAACACACATCTATACACCAGCAGAACTCAGCGGCACTCTGAAACGCTAGTCGACTGAATTATTAGTCGAATAATCATTGGGTATTCATAGAGTGGCTTTTTTGAAAACTGAAACCACTTGAAGTCAGATTTTTTTTGTTTTTTTTTTTTTGGTCCTTACCCCTATTAGGTCTGAAACAACTATCTGCACTCTGAAACCAAACCCTACCGTTTCTGGAACTCTTTGAAACTCTTTGAAACTCTTTGAAACTCTTGAAACTCTTGGAACTCTTGGAACTTCTTGAAACACTACTGAAACTGCTTCTGAAACAGTCCGCTGTACCTGAACCAGTCTTGCCTTCTGAACCGCTACTTCTGGGTTCTGCATATAATCTTGAGCACCGAGGACCTCTTGCCTCTTCATTTGGAGCCGCCAAAAGCTAAGTTGACTTTAGCTTCCTTCCTTTCTACCTTGTCTTATTAGTATGTGTTCGTCCATCCCCCAGTTCCCCCGCCAGAATCCAACCAATGGCATCGCGTTGTGTTGCCTAGTACTAACCATAGTTTGGCCCCGGCCTTTAGAGAGCATTTGAGTATCGCTTCTCTCCGCTTCGAAAGCTGTTCCTGTACATGACCCCTTGATTGGTCGTTTATTACACTTTTTCCAAGAAACTAATTCAAAATGGCCTTGGCTGATAGAAGACCACTTGCGGTGGCCTTGACTCATGCTGTTCCTGCATTCAACCCTAGGCTGGATAAATCCAATCTAGTCATTTCCGACTTTGGAAAACTGTACTTCGAAAACCCTACTGATGAAAGAGAAGAAAATGAAAATGAAGAAAATGAAGAAAATGAAAATGATGAAAATGAAAATGATGAAAATGATGAAAATGAAAATGATGAAAATGAAAATGTCGGAAGAAATGTCCAATCCTTGGCCAAGTCTGCATCACCAGAAGTATCGCCTTTATCGCCTACTCTGCGGAGTATTTCACCAGACTCTTTGATGAACTCGGGGATACTTAAGAAGAATGCATCATCAATGTCTTCGCAGAACTCCATCAGCTCACGTGATCTGACCCCACCAACGGTTCAAGGCGGATTCTATCCCAAAATGAATTTGGCTGTGCTAGGGAAAAAATCTAAGCCGGCTTCCAGAGTGCCTATTGCTACGGGGATCTCCACCACCATTCCAGTGACTGGCGAAAAACCTAAACCAGAACAAGAAGGTGATTCATCACTTGAAGATGATGTTCTTTTTGCTATCTTTCTCATTTTGTACGAAAAAGATGGCGAAGGTACAGGAATGACGGTGAAACAAATCTGTGATGTTTTAGTGGAAAGACACCCAGAAATGGCCCAATTGCTGAGCAAAACATCCAATTTGGTCAGTGCCAAGTTGAATGCCTATGTCAAACGCGTGGAAAAGGGTGACCTGAACTTAAAGTATGCTCTTTCACGTGAATGGGCTGATGCACTGCCTAAGCGGATGGTGTACGTTTACCGAGGCCTCTTAGCCAAGGACTTCCATGTGCACGTTAAAAATGCCATGGAGCTGCAGAAACTGCAACTGGGCTCGTTGACCTTTGTCAATGGACTGAACTCGCTGTTTCCTGCAGATTCTTTCGAGGCTGCCAAACACCTGGCTTTACTGAAGCCCAGAAGACAGACCATGTTTGACCTTGGCATCTCGGCTAGACCGGCTTTTCTGGACAGCCTGGACTCCAGTCACTTGTTCGTGCCCTACTCTTCTGCTCCGGTTGCAGCCAACTTAAAGGCCAATGCCGATGCAGACTCTGATATGGTTGTGGATGAAGAAGCTCAGGTGCCCAAGCCATCTACAGACTCTGATTTTGATTTCGACGACTTGGAGGTTTTTGATACTGATGATGATGATGATCATGACCTGAGCCTTTCTGTGGACGTGCTCAAGAAAAACGGCAAGCGCTCCAAATCCATGTCATACTTATCGGTCAACAAGAAGACCAAGTATGTGACAGCAGCAGCAGCAGCTCCACGTGCTCCCAAGACGCCAAGCTCTCATAGTGCCAATGCTGCCGCAGCAGCAGCAGCTTTACATGCGGCAGCACTCAAGGCCATTACAGCTTCGGCTAACGGTACTATTTCGGGGCCGTCCAAGGCCCGCAGTTGCTCCCGGTCCAATTGGGAGTATGCAGTGAAGTCCGGGTTCTTGGTCCAGGAGATCGATGCGCCGGAAAATGTCAGCTTGTCAGATTTGGACAAGTACTTCAGCTGAGACTACTTGGCGCTGGCCGTTGGTGCCGGCTATTTACTAGACGCTCTGCTTCGCAGGCACGGAGTGTTACTCCATAAAATGTACATTAACAAGAAACAGTAGAAGTATTCAAGTTTAGTTGTTGATTATTGAGTCCATTTTGTTGGGATGTTATGGAGGAATTTAATCTATAACAATAATAGAAATGACTCTTTATACTTAATCTTTGATTATGTAATCAAGGTATACTATATAATTCAGTATAGTCCATAGAATATAGTAACCGAACGTACAGGCTGATTAATAAAGTGGTTGGTCCAATTTGAGTAATTATATAGAAAGTAGTCTTTGGGTTTATACAGGACTCCCTTCTTTTCAGAATCTAAGTTATTAGTATATTAATATAAATCCATCATGGAATGCTCTCTATACCAATATCATTTATACACAGTTGGTAACTGACATTTAATTGATTTCATCTAGACCAATCATGTTAATTAAATCATGTTAATTAAATCCATGAAAAGACCATCTTTAATATATCCTACTAGATATATCAAGACTTGCCCTCCTGTAGTCTGTGCAGTAGTGTACTTGGTATAGTAGTAGTCTGTAGTCTGTAGTCTGTCATAGTCTGTCCAGTAGTAGTAGTAATGCATAGTCAGTCATTGTCATCAATAGTAGTCATGAATAGTAGTCATCAATAGTAGTCATGAATAGTAGTTGTTGTTGCGCGTTATTCCTAACATTCGCGTAAGCAGGAACCCCAATCTCATTGGTCTTCAATGACTCTAATAAGTAAGGCACTTCAGAAAAGTCTCTGTCATTTAGATTCTTATCTTAAGCTAGTTATATTTATAACTCTTTCTGTCTCTGGTATGACTGGATGTTTGGATGATCCTTCAAAAGTGGGAAACTCGCTTTGAGACACTGTTCAACAAGTTGTACCAAGATGGACTTATTGGAGATGACTTGTTCAAGCAATTTGTGATGCAGAACCAAATGCAGGAGCTCGAGTTGAAGGAAATCGTTCAAGAATGTCAGCTGTTCAACAAGTTGTACCAAACCGTTCTTCCCTGTTGCACAGGAGATCTGGTATAATGAAGCTTTGAGAAGACTCTAGGCGTTGCATGGCCGGTGGGAAGTTTTGGCTAAGATATGGGGACCTTTGCCGGTAAGAAAGAATGAGTAGCTTCAGACTCACCAGATGCAGATTCACCAGCTGCAGATTCACCAGATGTAGATTCACCAGATGCAGATTCACCAGCTGCAGATTCACCAGATGTAGATTCACCAGATGTAGATTCACCAGCTGCAGAAGGTCCAGTGACGAGTAGTCTCTTGCATTGAATATCACGAGAATGCAACTGTGACCAATGATAACGAGTGGATCGTTTGAGGTGCTTCAAATGGAAGTACTGGAGTTGACTATTTGGACATGACTCTGTTCTTTCGCCTCAATGGCATGGACAACAATTCTATAGTGGGAACCCCGCTTTATAGACCAACCGGAACCTTATCCACGGCACGACTCTCCGCCAGCCTCATCCTCCCGACCGTTCTGATTGAATCCCTCATCTGGCATTCCAACCAGACTCTTGGCATTTCCTTCTGATACCTTCATCGGAGTTATCACCGTGAGTTCCTCAAACACCCCTTCGTGCATGTTTCTGTATAAAGGGCTTCCCTTCGGTTTCTTATTGGATGCTTCCTTCATATCTTGCATCCGATACTCGGCCCATTCCATTTCCAGTTTGCTGGCAGCTGTCTTGTATAATTACATCTGCTCCTCCTGCATTCTAAACATATGAGTTTAATATGCAGTGCCTATGAGACGTGCGACTCTCATACGTTCAATAACAGACTTGCCCTCCTGTAGTCTGTAGTGTGTCCAGTAGTACTTAGTATAGTAGTCATGAATGGTAGTGTACTTAGTATAGTAGTCATGAATGGTAGTGACTTGGTATAGTAGTGACTTGGTATAGTAGTCATGAATACTAGTGACTTGGTATAGTAGTCATGGATGGTAGTCATGGATGGTAGTAGTTATAGAAACCATATAATGTATCTTTTCTATTACTATTAAAGCATGATGTCCCATAGTGATAGTAACACCAGATGCTAATAAAATTATCATATTTAATAAAGGTAATTCACTAGGTGATCTAGCTTCAATACCAACAGGAGGTCAAGAGATGCCAAATTCCATAGTAGGAATTAATGAAGAATGTAAATATGCTCAAAACGAGAGGAATGTGTCTTTTCCATCACCAAAAACGTTCCACAGAGTGACTTTGTCACTGGCAGAAAGCAACGCAAGAGAGTGGAGTGGGGGGTCCGTTCCATGTGTGACGTGACAGAGGAGATTGTTCAGGAAACGGAGGAATTCTAATCCACCATTTGAGAAATGGAAGATTAAGGATATTCATGAATAAACGGGAGATACATTTGGTGCAGTATAGAATAGTGGAAAGTGACAACAATACGAAGGTAAGAGCTTGACAGTCTATCTGACTAATTGTCTATTGTCTATTGTCTATTGTCTATTGTCTATTGTCTATTGTCTATTGTCTATTGTCTATTGTCTAATTATCTAATTATCTAAATAAAGTCAAAGGACAGTACAGTATGAGTATCATTACTATTAATTATATCATTATTACTATTATCAATACTAAAGAATCCATAAGGTCCAGCTCAATATACCCAATACTCTGATTCCTAGACTTGAGTGACTGACTGATTGACAGTTTGGGTGACTAAATTTGTCTGTGACCGGACGGAAGTGTAGGCTTGAAGCCTATGCTTAATGGTGCCGGAAATAAGAGACATTGAGGGATACCAATCCAAGATTCATGAGCAAATATTAAAACTTCACTAACTACAAATAAACAAAACCCTTGAGTTAAACCTGTTTTTACTGCTTTAGTATGATCTCCTAAATATGTACTTTCAGCTATAACATAAAACGTAATGTTAATATATATAAAATCCTGATTCTATTTAATAATATCTAGTAATTATTATTTCTATAATTATGAGCTGTTAAACCTCTACATAAAGCTAAATTCATTAAAACAAAAGATGTAAATAAAGGTCAAGGAGAAGGATTAATTAAATGAAATGGTGCACTTGGTGCAGTGCTCGTAACCATTGTAATAAGCAGGGCTTACAACCACTTCTATTCAATGCCAGAATACTGATGTACTATTTTACTCTATTAGGACTACTATTAATATAGATCTAGTAGAGTAGATCTAGTACTATAGCTCTAGTACTATAGCTCTAGTACTATAGATCTAGTACTAAAGGTAGAGTAGATCTAGTACTAGAGGTAGAGTAGATCTAGTACTAAAAATGGTATTATTTATGGGTCAAAATAAATTAGGTTTTTATCTGTACATAAATTATCCATATGAAAATAGGTAGAGTACAAGCTTAGTGGTGAAGGTGAAGGGGAGTTAGAAGAAAGACTGAGACTGGTGGAGTGAGCAAACCAAGTGGTATTTTAATCTATCACGTGATACTGTAAATGGCAATAAGAAATGTTAAACAATCCCTTAGATGAAGTCAGTAGTACTTAGAGTCTTAGAGTCTTAGAGTCTTAGAGTGTAGTAGTACTTGGAGTGTACTTAGAGTCTTAGAGTGTACTTAGAGTCTTAGAGTGTAGCAGTGTATATAGATTAGGTAGCTTCAGATAAATTCCTGGTATGTATAATAATATAATAATATACTATATTTAAAAAATACTATAGATATATTGTCAATGAATGGATTGTGAGTTGGTACTATGCCTTGTGTGCAGGACCAACAATATCATATCCAATATAAATCATCTTTTCTATATGCAATAAAATGATTTGATTTTAATGGTTTAGATGGATGAATTAAGAGTATATTGTTTTATAAAAGTCTGTATCTAGGAGTGTATTATGGTGCTTTAAAATGGTTCTTTAAGGTGCTTTAAGGTATTTTAAAATGGTTCTTTAAGGTGCTTTAAGGTGCTTTAAGGTACTTTAAAATGGTGTTTTAAGGTGCTTTAAAATGGTGCTGAAATAAAAATAACCTCCTTCTCTTCCTTAAATATTATCTTAACCCACCCATAGATTGGGCATATATATTCTAAATTCATTGGGTCTTTTTCATTTATATAAGTATGTATTTTATTTAAAATGTAAATAACTTCACCTACTGAAATGTATAAGAAACTAAACCCAAAGCTAAAAATCATATAAAGATATAGTAAGGTTGTATTCAACTGTTCAACCAGTACCTCCACCTTGGCCGATTAAAATAGACCGATTAAAACAGACGCAATAAGTCCGACTCCTTATATAAATTATTAACAGAATCCAGTTTAAATATTTTCCCCAAACTTATTTAAGTGCTACTTTAAAAATCTTAGCGGTGCACTAGAATATATCTTGCAGAATCCTGCCATCTACAAACCAGCCATTTACAAACCAGAATTGGTGCTGCAATGGTGTTACAATGGTACAAAGTAATATATGTATCTAGAATATATTCGTAACCAAAATAATTCTTCCATTAATGGGAGTTATTAATATATTGGTACGTCCACTTCCTGGTCCAGAGGTACTGCATCTACATCACTGAATAAGTTTATTAATATACTTAAGCCTATTCTTTACTCCAATACATTCTCATGAATTTTGATATTATATATCAGGTATTCACTTTAACGTAGTATGTAGAGGTATAGACAGGAGGGGCCATATATGCAGGATGCCCGAGACTATAGATCCACTAGATCCACTAGATCCACTAGATCCACTAGATATTAATATTACAAATTAGTATATTCATAAATATATTACAAGAAATCCAAAAGTCATATATTCTTTAAATATATTGCGATATCCACACAAGAGACTCGTTTTACATTGGAAGACTGCAGATGGATCAGTGAAAGACTAGAGATATACACTTCTATGGTGGAAATTTAGACATATATTGAAAACAGATAAAAAACCAAGAAATAGGTTTCTGGTTTGCAATTTTCTACTGTTCCAATCAACAGATTACTTGGTCTATGGAAGACTGGATATACCAGAGATATAGAGTCTACAGTCTAGAGTTTACAGTATAGAGTATAGAGTCTAGAGTATAGAGTCTAGAGTATAGAGTATACAGTCTAGAGTCTACAGTCTAGAGTATAGAGTCTACAGTCTAGAGTATAGAGTCTACAGTCTACAGTCTAGAGTATAGAGTATACAGTCTACAGTATACAGTCTAGAGTATAGAGTATACAGTCTACAGTCTACAGTATACAGTCTACAGTCTACAGTCTACAGTCTACAGTCTACAGTCTACAGTCTACAGTCTACAGTCTACAGAAACACTATAGATATTAAAAAACAATGGAGATGATTCTATCACTCTGAATGAGAAGTGCAGTGGAGATTCTAAATAGACTGGTAGACTGGAAGACTGGAGATATATACTTGCCTTCTTAGGGATCTCCTAGTGTATTATTTCTTAATTGTTCTTAATTGTTCTTAATTGTTTCTCATATAGGAAGATAATTTAAACCATTCATGGTACTATGTGTGTGTGAGTATAAATATTAAGATGCGAGCTTTGAAGTATCTCTATACATGTGTTAGAACGTAAGCCGGTCTGGCATTTATAAATAAAATTATATCAGATGTATATTCCAATACGGGAATTAACTTAGAGGCATACCTAGAGAATTCATCTGGTTGGGCAAACCTACTACTTCGTATATACTTTTCTTGGTTGCTCTATGATAAACTTCGTTTCTCATTGGTCGAGAGAATTGCCATGTGCATTATTCTCCCGAACATAAGCATTAATCACATGGTTATCCTCGTAAGCATGTGGTTAGGATCCACTTCTCACTAAGTACTGGATCCTGGTGCAGATAGAATTATTCCTAACATTGTTTAGTTCTATTTGCATGTATTTTGATACGCACGTCTCATACTTATACTAAACTCATAAGTTTAGAACGCAGAGGATGCAGATGAAATGGACACAAGAGCCACTCCTGGATATAAAGAGGACACCGGTGAAGATGAAACAAGTTGAACATTGTCTTGGGAATAATGATGAGAGTGTCGTCTAACACTAATGGGACTCGTCTAATTCAGGTGTAGGTGTCAGTGAATAGTGAAGATATATAAGGCGAAGTCGGTCTTATGAGAGTGTTAGGAATAATCCTCCAGGCACTCGAATTGAGTACTTAGTACTTATGGATTCGACCAACGACACTTCGCTAAGGCTCAAGTCTCAAACCATACCACTCAGAAGAATGAGAAGGGATCAAGGTTAGTATTCAAGGAGACATGAATCCTGGAGGCCAGGCACCATGCAGGATTAAGTATGGGAAATTCTCTATGCCAATATGAAACATAGCAGTGTTTCATATCTCGGAAGGCCGGCTGTTTCAGAGAATCCCTCAAGGGTTACCCGAAGCAGTGGAAAAGTATATAGAACTAGCCGGTTCGCCTGATGGATGAATCCTCAGGGATGCCTCTAAGTAATTCCAGTATTGGAATATACAACTAATATAACGTTGTTTAAAGTCCTAGTGTCCTGCAACAGTTCTAACAGAGAGGACATAGAAACCCATGCCAGCTTGTGACTAGGAATAAGCCCCACTATTTAGACACAGAAGCATTAATATAAGCAATAAGATGATACTGAAGTTCCATACTTAAAGGAGTTATTGTTGGCCAATGAGACGCACATGGCAGATGAAGAAAGTGTTGAAGAAAGTGTTGAAGAAAGCGTTGAAGAAAGTGTTGATGTTGATGTTTAGTTAACGCGCAACGATTTGCATGTATTTTGATTCGCACCATGGCTTTACACAAGTCAGCAAAAATACCAGTCTCAGGCTCTTCACTCATTTTCTCAAACTACACTAAAATACAATTTTAAATGTTTTAAATATTTATTTATTATTCATTTTGATATTCATTTATTATTCATTTTGATATTCATTTAATATTCATTTATTATATTTTCACTACTTTCTCAGAAATCCTGTTACAATATACCATATCCATTACTCTACTCTACTACATCTCTAATACTACTTGCACTACTACTCTCCATTTTATTGCAATAAGACCAGAAAATCCAAGTAGAATATAAAAGGGTTTAGATGGTAGAATTTCAACGGTAGATTTCAACGGTAGAGGAATGTGTGTGGAGTCTAGACCATGGTATTCGGTGGGTATGTACAGAGTGTAGAGTGTAGAGTGTAGACTGCATTTAGGGAACCATGATTGGACTGGACTGGTTGGACTGGTTGGACTGGACTGGTTGGACTGGTTGGATTGATATCTTCACGTGACAATCTGTGCCTAGTGTTCATGGAAATTAGATTATACATGAAAGTCAAGATGAATTCCATGAAATGTCCTAATCGAGAAACACACGACGTTTTCAATCTCTAAATCTTATTGTGATTTACAACTCATTTGCATCACAATAACCTTTGAAATATGCCTGCTTTCTCTCAATAAGAAACTGTCTGAATTCCAGATTGTTGCATAGAATCCTTGAACTCTGATATATATATCTTCCACAAATGACCACCACCAACTGCTCAAAATTGTCCGGTGGGTGGAAATACTGTGTAGTGGCCATTGATACCAAACACACTATATTCCATATAATGATTCCACATCCATAATTCCATCATGTCCAACACTAGGTGTTGCTTCGGTCTATACCACTGCATATCTGTACAAAGTCTATAGACAAGACGTGAGTAGTGAGTAGTGAGACAGATCAGGTCATGTAGTATTTGGGCCCATCTCCACCTTCCGGTACCTCCCAGTTGATGTCCTGTGTGGGCACCTTGATGTCACAAGTCTTGCAGTGGATGCAGTTCTGGCTGTTGATGTTGAACTTGACACCCAACGCCTCGTTCTTATCCTCGATATACTCGTACACTCCAGCAGGACAAAACCGACTCTCCACGCCCTGGTACTTAGGCCACGAAATCTCTGCGTGCTTGCGGTAATCCTGTTCTGGAATGCGCAAGTGGCATGGCTCGTCTTCCTGGTGGTACGTACCGGTTCTGGACACCGACGTGAGGATATCGAAAGTGAGTTTTCCATCAGGTTTAGGGTACTCGATTGGAGAGTAGTTGGCTGCTGCCTTGGTGGCCTCTGCATCGGTGTGATCCACTGTAAGAGTCCAGGGCTCTGCTCCGCTGGTGACCATAGTAGTGAGCCCGGAATGGGAGAGACCACTCAAGAAGCCAAGGGGTCCGGGTAGAAGGTTGAATGCTGGCCTGATGTTGCGCACCTCATAGAGCTCTTCATAGGCCCATGACTGCTTGAACTTCTCTTCGTAGTCGTGCAAGTCCCATACCTCCGTCATGGCAGAGTCTTCATCCACCACGTCCAACTGGCCCAAATGCTTGAAGATGGTTTCGGCCGCCACAAGCCCCGACTTCATGGCCGTGTGCGTGCCCTTAATCTTGGGCAAGTTGATGAATCCGGCAGAACAGCCCACTAGTAAACCTCCAGGAAAGTGAAGCTTGGGAATCAGCTGGTAGCCTCCCTCATTAAGCACCCGTGCTGCATACGACACACACTCGCCTCCTTCAAGCACATTGGCATAGTAAGGATGAGTCTTCATCTTTTGGAACTCCTCATAAGGCAGGAGGTACGGGTTGGCATAGTCCAAGCCCACCACGAGTCCAACGGCCACCATACCATCGCCAAAATGGTACATGAACCCACCTCCGTAAACATCCATGGGGAGAGGGAATCCCAACGTGTGTCCCACAAGGCCCTTTTGGAAGTTCTCCTCTGGAACTGTCCATACCTCTTTGATCCCTAAACCATATGTCTGTGGACTGCAGTCATCCCTAAGTTTAAATTTGGCCATGGCCTTCTTTGTAAGAGATCCATGGCACCCTTCAGCAAGCACCGTCTGACGAGCATGGAACTCCATCCCTCTTTCAAATGACAGTTTAGGGCGTCCGTCACGTGCAATTCCCACGTCTTTGGTGGCCACTCCCTTCACCGCTGTCCCATCCTCATTGTATATGAGTTCACTAACTGCGATTCCCGGGTACATCTCCACACCGAGCTCAGTAGCCTGTTCAGCAAGATACAGCACAGTCTGGTTCAATGAAACAATGTAGTTCTTGCCCTTATTGACCATCTGTGGTGGTTCAGGCAAGGAAAATGCATACTCGGAAGTCAAATACTTCATTTCATCGTGTTCAGCCAAAGTCACAAGGTCTTCAGGCAACGGAATGCCATCTCCAGACTCGGAATAATGCTCCAGGTCGGGGAAAAGCTCCCTCAAGGCCCGAGGCTCAATCACTGCTCCACTGACCATATGAGAACCGAAATCAGCAGCTTTTTCCAAGAGCACCACACGCATTTCTCCACTTCCAGATTCAAGGTCCAATTGTTTCAACTTGATGGCGGTGGCTATTCCTGCAGGACCTCCTCCCACAATACAAACATCCACATTATCCACAGCCCGTTGTTCAAAAAGAGTTTCTTTTTCTTCAGCGGTTAATTTGTCCAACGACCTTTCCCAATGTTCTGCATACACAACGCCATTTTGCCTGAACATCAACTTGGACGTCCCTGAAATGCCACGCACATGAGTTAGTATAGGAGTTTGGAGCAGGGCAATTGCAAGTCCATTTTGGGAATATTTGAGACCATAACGGGAGTGATTGAATCTATTCTGGGTGATTCTGTAACCCATTTGGGAATGGATGTTCCCAATCTGGATATTGATCAGCCTGTTTTGGCATCGAAGACCATTGGAATACTTGGCAAATGCTGAATGTAGAAACCGGGCCGAACCGGGCCCTTTTATATGCATGACGCACGTGCCACTCCTATATATTGGCTGAAACATCTTGTGTGCCAGAAAGGGTCTCTAAAAGACGGGATATGGAGAAATGTACTAAGGCTGAGAAATGTACGTCTCAATATATATATGCGAAATGAGTTGCGAAATCGAGAAGGTGTACATTTTTCATGACTCACACTTTATTCTACAAGTCACGGGTAATGGCTATAAACACAAAAGCGGGGTCACGTGCATGTGCAACACACACCATATATAACCAACATGAAAGTCCATGGCCACTTAACCGGGAATTTTTGGTGAGTGGTGGGGTTTTCGGGCATATGGATGTGGCCGCGCTCATCCAATCAAAAGGGTCATGATGATAATGCGGTCACGTGCCCCGCTGCTCTTCCCGCAATGCGCTTACACCATCCCAGATTCCTGTATGGACCATAGCCATTATTAGGTAGGTATGGCTTCCATGATATTCACATCTCCAAATTAGCGAGTCATGGCCTCTAAATATATAAGTTGAGGCCCCTGATTATGTAAGCGAGAAAGCATGAGGCCTCTGAAGGTACGAACATGATAGTAAGAGACCTCCGATGTATAAATTCTGTGAGCATGGACCAAATGGTAAGATGAAATAGACAAGTAGCTCAATTGGCTGAGTAGCAGACCTGCCACCGTATTGGCTGAAGTGGCTGATACATTCATTCTGCCATCCATTCTGCCATCCATTTTGCTGTCTCTATGACACCCAAATATTTAACGACCGCTCGGAATTGTTCTGGTCCGCTAGCTCATCAATCATATCTATCGCAAGCTGCCAATCGTCCAATGAATCGATCACCACGAAATCGCCTTCCTCATCCTTATACTTGAGCTTGTTAATGATCACATCCTCATCGACCTCGGGACTAGCAGCAATATACGATGCAATTTTGTGGTGCAACTCCTGGAACGTGATGGCCGTGGTCACCACTAAGATCTCCTGCACCTCTTCTTTCTTGTAGAATAATTTGACCTGGATGTGCAGCCCTGCAGGCGATACTGGAACCGAGTCCACGTACCCAGGCGAATTGTTGGAGTATCCGTGACGGCCCATCTTCATCATACTAAAAGTAGAAGATGAAGACGTGTGCCTTTGTTCCGATGTATCTGACTTGTATGATGGGGACTCTGTAACATGGAAGCTTGCGTGCTGTCCCATGATATCACCGGAGTAGTTGGTACCAAGCGACCCTCTAGAGTCTCTAAGCTTCTTCTGCAACTGATTGTTCATTTCATTGCTCTTTAATGCTCTCAAGCAGTTCTCCCATTGGTTCCTGGGTTCCTCGGTCTTGTAACGCAAGGTGAACGATCCACTTTCTTTCTTTCCGGACCATGAGATCACCAAGGTGTAGCCTTGAAGATTAGCTGATTGAATGTTGTAGATCTCCGAGATATACACTCTTCCTTTCAACTCAAGCGTAGTGCTATCTCTGCCTGCACTAAGCGACTCCAATAAATTGGTAGTGGAGCCCGAAACATTGCTGCCCGACTTTTTCCTGGAAGACAAAAGCTCCCTCTTCTTCTTATCCTTCTGCTTATCAATAGGAATGACTTCAATGAAGAAGAATATGATTTTTTCAAAGAGGTACGCAACGTACTCCTTCTCACTATCGCCATCTTTAATGGACACTGGACTGTGGTAGAGCAAATCGCCCTGGTCACGCAAATTGAAGCCACGCCAATTCTTGACACGATCCACGAGGTTATGTAGAAAACCCACGTTTTCGGACCGTCTTTGGGCCTCATTGACCTGGTTGGCCACCTCTTTCATAGCGGCATTTGCAAGCAGAAGTTCGTTGTAGTAAGTGGCATCCACGGGATCCGTATAAGTTTTGAGGAGTTCCTTTAGTAGCAATGGGTACTTGCAGAGACGCTGGATGGGTTTAATAATGAACGACTGTAGCTCGAAACCCGGGTCAATCAAAGAGGAGGATTTCTTGAGATTGGCGGTCTCTTTCGATATTAGTTCAATGGCACCAATTTGCCCAATGGTCCATGGCTCATAGGCACGGAATGGGCCATTGGAAGCATGGATGAAAACAGAACCGATTCGTTGGTACTTCGTAGGAACATCAATGTTGCACTCAAGCCCACACAACAAACGGCGGTGGAAATCCACGATATCATTAAGATTTGGGAACAAAACATGGAGTTGTTCTGACGAAAGAGCATCAACAGCTTGAAGCTCATTGCGGTAAGCAATCAAAAGCTCCAAGTCCAGAATGTATTTGCGCTCAGTTTGAATCAACTCTTTGAACACTTTGGAGCGATCATCACTTATCTTGAGGTCAGCAAAACCACCCAACAACTCTTCCTCCGCAGGGTCCAAGCGTGTGGCCTGACACTGATCAAGCAAGTTAATCACAACATCGATAATTCTTAGAAGATCGTGGGTGTTTTCCGAAAACACATTGGAGATGGTGAACATAGAGTCGTCATCCACCAGCATATGGACTTTCACGGCCACCACAAAGTCATAGACGGCTTTCTTGCACATTCTAAGGTCATCGCCTTCCACGATCTCGATGGCGTGTTCAGGCATGATTCGGTTGAAGATTAAACACAACGGCGTGCCTCGTTGGAACAATTTCCACACCAGCGTGGCCGGGTCCAGGCGCAAGTTGGCCGGAAGAACACCTGCAGTAAATGTAAAGATGTTTTTCGACAATGGAAGCGGGCTCTGACCCGAAGACACGGCCGAATTGTCCAGGTAGATGGAAAAGCCACTGGAGCCTGTAGAACTCCGGAACGCATTGGGCGAACTATCCGTCTGCAGTAACTGCTGGGACAACGCAAGCGCCTGCTGTTCAGCACAACGTTCAGCGGTGAGTTGAGCTTGTTCGATATAAGGCTGCATTCCAGGAAACTCACTTAACCTTCGCAATAAGATCTTACTCTTATAGAACATGTGGTCCTTCGCCAGCGACACTTTGTTCATGGACATGTTAAGGGCAGCAATGGGCCCCGAAGCCACGCGGGATATGCTTGCAGAAGAAGAATTCACGGAGGGCGTACTGGTGGCGGAAAACGACCGGAACGACGTATGGGAGAAGTTATCCATTCTAGACGGGGAGATGGCAAGCAGTAGACGGAATGGGAAGGGAAAAGTTGGTTTGGAGCACTAGAATATACTTCAGAGCAGCGAAATGGTGGTTTGGAGCGGTGGTTGGGACCTAGAATGGAAAAGGGAGGAAAAGCCGTCTAACGAATTCTGTGGTGAATGGCCTTAAATGAAACGTCACGGATAGCTAAACAACAACACGAAAACAAGTCCAGGGGATGTAGCACAAAAAGCAAGACACTAGCTATTCAGGACAGGTGTGCTTTGGGAAAATATAAGCAACAAATGACGATGGAGAAGAAAGGGTGGAATGTAGCCAGATCAGTCCGTGCTATTCATAACAAAAAGACTGTGCGAAAGCCAATCCCGAGGAAGGCTCAAAAGAGTGGTCGCGGGCGGCTTTCTGCAGGTCCACGAAGGTAGTGAGAATGCAAACTGGTACGTGTGTCAAGCCGCTATTTCTGGCGTCGCACTGTACACACGGCGCGCACTGGCGCCCCAGATAGTGGATAGAATGAGACAATAAGAGAGTGGGGGGGGAGGCCTCTACGCACGCCGCCTCATTTGCTCTCTCGCTCTGCGGTGATGCTTTCCAGTAATATATCATGTGTAATCTGGACCCTTCCTTTTTTAGACTTGACGTTTTGGTTTTTAGACTTTGACGTTTTGGTTTTTTGGTTGCAAGTTTTTTCTTTCTTTTTTTTTTTTTTTTCAATTGGTTGTTTCTAGACTTGGTGGCCTTGAATCTTTTTGCCTTGTTCTTGTCATATCTGGTTCCTCTTGGACTGTGTATACGGTATGTACCAGTCTCTTATGTAGTCTCACTGTCTGTCTCTTCGCTGTATGCACATGGGCTCACTCAACTGTCTGCACTTAGAAGCCACTCATCGCCTTGTTCTATTTCTGTCTCTTAGTCTGGTGTCTCTGTCTCTGTCTCTGTCTCTTTCTCTGTCTCTGTCTCTCTCTCTGTCTCTGTCTCTGTCTCTGTCTCTGTCTCTCTCTCTGTCTCTCTCAATCTGTTGGACGTCCCGGTCCTCCTTGCGCCCATAGCCCATCACCAAGTTTCTATCCTTCAGAAACACAAGCATCTGCCGATTGGGAACCCACCCCACGCGCGACCGGGGCGTGCCTGGCACCTCATATACAAGCTCCATGGTGTAACTGTCGTAGACCCGCGAGTTGGTGCCCAGCCCATACCCCACACATACGTGCAGCCCGTCTCTGTTGCACGCCAAAGAGATGATTTCCAGGTCCACATGGGCCAAAACCCCGGAGCTGGTCAAATCCAGAGTCCTCCAGAAGTAAACCACCCCCTCACGTGACCCCGCAGCTATATACCGGGCCTTCGGGTCCACCAACAAGCATGTCACCAGCCGAGGCCCCTTGAGGGTATGTACCAACTCTAACAGCTGGTGTATTTGGTAGACGAGAATCTCGCCGGCATCTGTGGCCACCAAGAACACCGAGTGGCCCTGGTTGAGCCACTTGAGGTCGGTGATCTGGCCAAGCCCCGATAAATAATGCAATTGAGTATAGTTATTGAGGGCATCGCAGATATACATGCCAATGTCCGAAGCCACCGCCAATAACGCACCATCAGGTGAGTATTGAAGGAGGTTGAGCTTTGCTCCATCGTCCACCGAGACTTGTCTCTCCAACACACCGGAACTCTTCCATATTTTCACCAGGGAATCACGGCCCACGGTAGCAAAGTGCAGGTCGGTATTCGGGAGCCAAGCCACGCAGGTCACCTCTTCCTTATGCGTAGACTCGATCACCACTGGGTCCACTAGCGACAGCAGAAGACACTTCCACACGCGGATGGTCTTATCGAGCCTAGTATTGACCACGCGAGTGCCTGTAAGGTTAGTTGAAATCACCACGATTTCCAGCGCCAGCGGTTTGCCCTTGCGGTCCAAATCATTGACCAGATCAAGCCGGAGATTGGTGAAGATGGACATAGTAGAGGAGGTGAGTGGATGCGGATGCGCGCGTTCCATGCTCCACTTACCACATGTGATGAACCACAGTGGAGTATAATTCATGAACCATCCGTTTTTGAAAAAAAAAAAAAAAGATGCTCTGTAGTTATAGAGTCTATATAGATGTATATATAAAATATCCTTTTTTAAAATTCAAAAAGTCAATTGGTGGTGTATGTGCTTTCTCCTCCTCAAACAAGCCAAGACTGCGAAACCTGTGAGCATACAGTCAACCGAATAAGACCAAAACTAGGTCTAATAGAACCCACACAATCCGTTAAACCGTTAAACCGTTAAACTCTTAAACTCTTAACCCCACTTTTAAAACCAGGAGATTTGATTATTTGATTTTGGTCATTTAAAAAAATCCCCCAACTCTAGTCACTATCTCAGTCTTGAAATAGTCGCACTCACTTTTCGCACTCACTTTTCGCACTCACTTTTCGCACTCACTTTTCGCACTCACTTTTCCTACACCCCTTTTCCTACACCCACTAATCTGCACTATACACTACACCACACACCATAGGATAGATAGGATAGATAGGATGGGATAGGATGAAGTAGTAAATGAATTGGGATTTCCCAAATAGGAAATGCAACAACTTTAATTCAATGATTTAAATTTATATAAACAATTAGTGATATGGTATAAATATGGAGTATCATTGGTGGAAATGGAGTGGTGATGGAATGAGTATGGTGAGCAAATATGGTGAGCAAATATGGTGTATGGTGAGTTATTGTGTGGAGGAATACTCATTTAAATGAATGTGCGTGGAACCAAAGTTACAGTTCAAATGATCAGCAAACCAAGTCCATGAATGTCCGCGAATTCTCAACAACATCCTCAACAGGAAATCCGTAAACCAGACTGAGGCTGAGAAGTAGACTGATAAGTAGACTGATAAGTAGATATGGATTAGTAGACTGATAAGTATACATGGTAGAGTAGATATGGATTAGTAGACTGAGACTGACTAGTAGATATGGTAGAGTAGACGGATAAGTATACATGGATTAGAGATATGGTAGAGTAGATATGGTAGAGTATACATGGTAGAGTATACATGGATTAGAGATATGGTAGAGTAGACTGATACGTAGATATGGTAGAGTAGACTGATAAGTATACATGGATTAGAGAAGATATGGTAGAGTATACATAGATTAGAGAAGATATGGTAGAGTATACATGGTAGAGTATACATGGATTAGAGATATGGTAGAGTAGACTGAAGACTGATACGTAGACTGATTAGTAGATATGGTAGAGTATACATGGTAGAGTAGATTTGGTAGATATGGTAGATATGGTAGAGTAGACTGATACGTAGATTTGGTAGAGTAGACTGATTAGTAGATATGGTATATAGGAACCGAAACTGGAAGGAAAAAAAGACAAGACTTGATTAATGAAAAATCACAGTCACTGGTAGAATAGTACTTCCATGTCTAGTAGTAGTGGGATATCAAGGAGTTATATACTCATACATCAATACTATTTATGAACCCTCTACTAAGCTTAATTATAGTCGTACATTAGAGTAGAAGCAATATCAACCAAGAACCAAAGTCATGATGTAACCTTAGACAAGTGCTAGAACATTTTGTACCTAATGGTAGATTATGTTGGACCAGGTCAAGGGTATTAAAGTACTTGGTATCTGGTCTATACCGTGCCATAGTCCCATAGTCCCATATTCCCATAGTCCCATATTCAATAGTGTAGTTTCCATATTCAATAGTGTAGTCATGAATACTAGTCTAGTCCAGTAGTATTCTACCAACTGGTGAAGCAATCAGGACATAGATGGAGTCATAGATGGAGTTCTTCGTATTCACCAATTAAAGAGTCAATCAGTGATTCAAATAGAAATCACCCAAGTTTATGAAGTCAACAAAAGCCATGGCTTTATAATATGGTCTTGGCTAATACCAGAGTATAGAGCTTGATCAGTATTCCAGAAGTCAATTATATCAAGCAATAAAACCATGGAATGAAACATCTGATTAACTACTTAAATACCAACATGGAGTGTAAGGGAAATCATGAAATAGAATAATAAAGAGCAGTCATAGTATGGCGTACGTCTTGTATAATGAGCCATTGAGTTATATAATAGTGTGAAGAATAGTGTGAAATAGTGTGAAATAGTGGGTTCTTTTTATATATAATTACATAGATGATTATATTATATATGCCCTTAGGCCTGGAAATATGTCAATGGGTATTGTAGCTATAATTTCGAAAGAGCTGTGACCCAATTCTGGTTTGTACATGGCTGGTTTGTAGTTGGTTGGTTTGTACATGGCTGGTTTGTAGATGGTTGGTTTGTAGATGGTAGGATTTTAAAGTAGCACTTACATAAGTTTGGGGAATTAAATATAAGTTTGGGGAAAATATTAAACCGGATTCTGTTAATAATCAAGATACAAGTCAGACTTATTACCATAAGAGTAGGACCAGAAGGAAACAACCTAGACTATTAAATGAAAATAGTAAATATTAATTAGGAACAAACGATTCTACTTTAAACCAGTTCATACTGTGGGAAATACATTATAGACAATATGAAGTGGGTTAGCCAATAACCACATTTAATGAATATACAAAGTGGAATATGAAAGAATGACATTGAAATTTGCGCGCTCACTATATACTTTATGGGCAATGCACGACCATATATTAATTCATTTACACCAGTACTATTCCCTCCAGGTTTATTTAAATACAATTGGTGAGTATATTAAAACGAAAGAATTCATTAGAAGCTCCTACATTAGTCCGCAGTCTTTCAAAACGGTAATTTGAACATGTTAGTAGTCTCAAATACGAATGTCCAAAAAGGGAAGGAATGGTCTTTAGCTGGCTTATGTCTGATGAAAATATACACTCGTCCACGGTAGATAATAGTGAATCTTTTCAATATACATATTATATACAATTATATATAAAATTCAAATCCAGAAAATATTATTTGACATGGACTGATTTTACCTTGTTTTGGCTTATACATGAATCTTAAACGTTTGGCCATGGTAGATTCCTAGTCACTCGAATATTTCCTGATAAACTCCATACAAGAATAAGCAAAGATTCGATATTTTAGAAATGTGAATAATTCTAAAACATTCACTACCATAAAATCGTCCAATTGGGGTTTAGTCAATTCATTCATTTCACCTCTGTATTGTAGTAGTACTGCATAATTAAGACTGGTGGTACTGCATAATTAATACTGGTGGTACTGTATAATTAATACTGGTGGTACTGTATAATTAATACTGGTGGCACTATATTATTAATACTAGTAATAATGATATGCTGGAAAAACAATAGCAATTTACTCTATATACTTCACATCCTATGATGGTGGTATACTATTGGATATGAGCCCTGCAACAGTTGCACCCACTTCGTATGCACTACTACAACACACTAACCCTACACCTCTAAGCACAATTGAGCAATCTTAATATTATCAATGATATAGAATTATTCAAGACTTCACTATTAATCAATGTCGGGGAATACTGGTGCATAATCCATATCAATGCATACTCTACTCCATAGTCCCTCTGCATGCTCTACGCTATTCCCACCATACGCACTATACATTAGCACCAGTCAAAACTAGAACCACTGGACCTACCAAAGCTGAAACAAACCTAAACCTCATTCTCTTAGTTGAAATTGAACCTCAAACTCTTTACATGGCTTCCGTCCAAATTTTCCCTCCAATTGCCTTTTTTGCTCCTTGTCAAACCTTAACAACGGTACATCTCCTGTGCGTGCTATACAGGCGCGCGAAAATTCACTACAGGACACCAAGTCACTTTCCAACCTCCTAAGAGCTACCGTTCAAATGCTGGGCAGACCAAAATTATTATCGCTAGATGCGTTTGCCAAAACCGTGGAGGACGCCAAAGTTAAAACTGCCTCCGGAGGCTTGATTACTATGGTGTGTATCCTCGTGGTAATGGTATTGATCCGAAACGAGTATTATGAATACACCAACGTGGTCTTACGCCCGCAATTGGTGGTGGACAGGGATGTCAACAAGCAGCTCGACATCCACTTGGATGTAACTTTTCCTGAGGTTCCTTGTGGAGTACTTACCATGGATATCTTGGATCTTACGGGTGATATGCATATGAACATCATCCAGTCGGGCTTTGATGTGTTCCGTGTCCTTCAGCTGGGCGAAGAGGTTATAGATGACTTGCCCATTTTGTCCGGAGGCGAATCAGTTGATGAGTTGTGCAAAGGTTTGAATGCTCAGGACCAACAAGAGGGAAAGCCTTGTGGCTCATGTTACGGTGCGTTGATGCAGTCCAACTCCGAGTACTGTTGCAACACTTGTGAATCTGTACGTTTGGCGTATGCCATTAAGAAATGGGGTTTTTTTGATGGCTCGGAAATTTCTCAGTGTGAGCTGGAGGGCTACGTGGAAAAGATGAAACTGCGGATTGATAACAACGAAGGATGCAGGGTCAAGGGTTCAGTCAAGGTCAACCGTATCTCCGGAAACTTGCACTTTGCTCCAGGCACTCCGTTCACCGACCTAGGAAGACACTCGCATGACTTGTCGTTATGGCTCAAGTACAGGGACAAGTTTTCCATGAAGCACAACATTAACCACCTCTCCTTTGGTCCTGACCCCACGTCTGCTTTGTCCATTGCCAGCGACGACGAAAACGCTCCTTCTACCACACCTTTGGATGGCTACGTGTTTGATCAACTGAGAAAGAGCCACGTCATCAACTACTTCCTCTCTGTGGTGGCCACCAGAGTGGAGTTTTTGGAGAACAGAAAGCCTGCCATTGATACCAATCAGTTTTCCGTGGTCACCCACGACCGGCCTATCGTTGGTGGAAGAGATGAGGACCATCAAAATACCCTACATGCCCAGGGTGGTGTTCCTGGAACATTCTTTCACTTTGAGATCTCGCCTATGAAGATCATCAACCGGGAGGAGTACGCCAAGACCTGGTCTGGCTTCATCTTGGGTGTGGTCAGTTCCATCGCCGGTGTTTTGACCGTGGGTGCTGTCTTGGATCGCTCTGTGTGGGCTGCTGAACAAGTCATCAGAGGAAAGAAGGATTTGTAAGGTCTACTGAACTATGAAAAAAAACTTTACCAGATCTATGAATACTTGTAACACGATGTTAAAGTAGTGAGTAAGGTCGACGTTTATTTGATGAGGTGAATTCATTAGGTAGTGAACTATTCAGTGTCACTGAATTTGTAGAGGCAAATGTCTCTTTCTATGTACATGGCACTCGATGAGAATCGATTGAGGACCGATTGAGAAAAACGACCTATGTTGTTCGCTTTATCAGCTCTGCCTCGAGCCTAACTGTCTTCACCACCAATTGGTATCAACCACTAGTCTTTCATCCTTTGTGTCTCTGAATCTAGACGTCGCTGATCAAATGACAGATGCTATTATAATACTTCTCCTCCAAAACCTTTGCAAGCTCCTCCTTCGCCAACCAACGGTGAGACACATTCTTCTGTGCGTTGAAGTCTCCCGACAATATGTGCAGTTTAATAAAAAACTCTCTTTCGCCGGATTCGGACGAGTTCACATGGCATGGTTTGGGCGATACGTTGAAGTAGTTTATGCCGTCTCCGCCCACGGAAACAAGGCCCTCCTCGGCTGTTTTATGTAGAGGATTAGCTCCCTCATTGGCGAACGAAGGGAACTTCCATTCCTTGCCACCGTTCTCGCTTGTCACCAAGTATAAGGTTCTGGCCAAGCTCCTCTCCAACGATGTCTGGTCATTGGCCTTATCAGCCTCGGTGGTTCTGGAATTTGGCACAATTTTTCTGGACAAGTTGTCTTTTTCCTCGACACCAGCCGCTGAAGAGTCTTCAGATGCAGATTCGTCGTAGGTCTTGGGCAAACGAAGCTCCTGCTTGAATCTTCTGTCTCTCTGATGCTTGATGTCGGGTCTGCCGCCCACAAATTCAAGGTTAGGGTTGTTGAAAACAGGGGATTTGTTCAATTCCCTATACCTTTGCTCGGCAATGGTACCCGGCCTGTAGTAGAACCATTTGGGGAAGGTCCACATTAAGCGCTTCCATAGCTCGGATTGGTAGCCGTAATATTGTTGCTGGAACTTGGGCAAGTCAGGGGTGATGACGGGGGTACGCAGCAATAGAAGGGTGGCCCGGATAGATGCCGGGGTGCTTGCGGCCGAGACCGAATTGTACCGTATGAAGCTCTTACACAACATGGTATGGAGGTGGAGGAGTGAATTTTTTGCTGTATGGTTTTTTCTGCGCGCACGCAGCGACCACCGTAGTAATACTCATCATGCAGCAGGAGTGCATCCTGCATGCAAGCGAAGGGGGGCGTGCGCGCACCGTTGAAGTATAAAAAGGCCCGCGTTTTCCCTCCCTTTTGCTAGGCAACTATTCCTTTGTCTATCGTTCATATTGCAAACTAATCTCGTCCGAGAAACAAAACCCAAATCTCGTCCGAGACCCCCCTTTTTTAAACTATCATCTTTCAGCCGAACCATTATCCGTTAGAGCCCGCTAGATCCCGAAGTCCTATCCAAGAAGTCTGTCGGATAAATTGAGATAGTAAAGTAACGTATTGTAATTGGTGAATAAGTATTGAGTGAATAAGCGCTGAATTGATCAAGTATTGAACTGAATAAGTATTGAAACTGATCAAGGTTTGCAGTGAACAAGTACTGAAGTGAAGAAGCACCAAACTAAACCACACTGAGAATAGCCAGTGTTGAACATAAAATACACTGAAAAAGCCAGTGTTGAACATAAAATACACTGAAAAAGCCAGTGTTGAACATAAACCGCACCGAACATTAAGAGTGCAGAAACTAAACCGTACTATACAGTATCGATTTGGTGACCTTGATAATATCTTATCTGGTCGTTTTTATTGTCTATCTAGTACTTGTTGGAGTACTATCAGGTATCAGTAGAGGTACTTCAGGTTGTAATCTACACCATCATGTCTACAATCCAGGAGTTTGAAACCATTTTGCAGGAGTTGCCCACCTTGAAGGCACCAGGAGTGTCTGGCACACGGATCAAGAAGTTAACGGATATTGCCGTCAAAAACGTGGCTGATGAGTCCAAGTTAATTGCCTCGTTGTACTCTAGCTGTAAAGCCACTCCTTCCTCTCATAAGTTGGGTGCACTCTATGTGGTGGACTCAATAGTTAGAGTGTACATGGATGAGGCCAAGAAGAAGAATGAGCTGATTGATGCTCTGGCTCCCGAAGGCACTTTTGGTGCTGGTGTGCACCGTATCAGTGAGTTGGTGGAGCCTATTGTTGATGATGCCATGGACTTGACCATCGTGCCTGCTACTAAGGTGAAGATTGGCAAGTTGATCGATATTTGGGAGCGTGCACTGACCTTCACCCCAGAGACTCTTAGTCGTATCCGGGAAAAGCACTTCAAGTCGCTGACTCCTCCAGGCTCGCCTGTGGGAAGAAAGAGAGAAGCTGCCCTTCCACCTCCACCTTCATCTGCTGCTGCTGCTCCTGCTCCTGCCAGTGATGCAGGTAACATCTTGCTGACCCTTGCATCTTTGGCCAAGAAAACAGAGAGTCCTCCAACGGGATCGCCTGCTCCACAGCAAGCTGCTCCTGTACAGAACAACGCCAATAACATCTTATCCCAGTTGTCGGTATTGGCAGGAACCTCCAGTACAACCCCTCCTGTGCAGTCGCCACCAGTGCTGCAGGCACAACCCAATCAACCGGGAAGCAAAGAGTACATCTTTAATATGTTGCAGCAAATGCAAGGTCAAGGCCAGGGCCAGGGCCAGGGCTCACAACCACCGGCCCCAGTTCCAGGCATGCCACCTGTGCCCAACATGCAGAATTTGCAAGGCCAGGCCGGTATGAACATGAATGCAGGCTATGCTCCTCCCAACCAAGGATTCCAGGGCCCCAATCAGGGATTCCAGGGCATGAACCAGGGCCAGAACTACGGGAACCAAGGCTACCAAGCGCATGGCCAAGGCCAAAACCAGAACTTTGGCAACCCGGGGATGCACGGCAACTTTAACGACAGAAGAGGCCGTGATGACGGAGGGTACTCCAGAAGAAACCGTTCGCGGTCCCCATCCGGTCGTTATGACAGATATGGTAATAACGATAATGGCCCCCGGGGCAATCAGCAGGGATTCATGCAACCTCCTCAACAAGAAATCAATGAACCCGGCAACCCCAACTTCCGCCCCAGAAACACCGGCTTCGACAATACCTTACCGCAAGGGTCGTTCAAGGTGTTATCCAGAACCTTATTCATTGGAGGTGTGCCTCGTGGAATGGACGAGAGGCAGCTTGCGTCCCATTTGAAGCCGTACGCAGAGGTACAGTCCACCATCTTGAACAGCGAGAGAAAACACGCTTTCGTCAAGGTGTACTCCAGAAAAGAGGCCGAGAACGTGCTCCAGTCCTTCAACAAGGACGGAGCCTTGCCCTTGCGGACTAGATGGGGTGTTGGGTTCGGACCCAGAGACTGTTGCAACTACCAACACGGAATCTCCATCATTCCTATCCAACGCTTGACTGATGCTGATAGACAGTGGGTGGTGCTGGCCCAATGGGGAGGTACTGGTGGAGAGCCTTTGGTGAGTGGAATAGTGATTGACGAGCCCGACATTGAGATTGGTACGGGTATCTCTTCCAAGGCCATGTCCCGCAAGATGCCCACCAACTCCACCAGAAACGGCCCCAAGTCCAACCGGCCTGGTGAGTCCGAAGATCTGTTTGCCAAGACCAGCAACAGCGGAAACCAGGACTTCATCCAATATGCTCTGGGTTCCAACCCATTGACTGGCCTCTTCGCCAACCAGCCTCCACAAATGAACCCCCAAAACAACGGCTATCCCCCTCAAAACAACGGGTATCCTCCACAACAGGGATACCCTCCACAAGGCAACTACGGTGGTCCTCCAAATGCCAACATTGGTGCGCAGCTAGCCAACTTCTTCCAGAACGGCGCCCAACGTTAATGTATATAATTAATTAATTACTGAAGCATAACAGATTAGAAGAGCAACAAGTATTAGAATTCTATCCCAGTAGATATGAACCAATAGGAGTTTGGGTCTTAAAGTCACACATCAGTTTTTTCTCTGTATACTTGACTCTGGTAATCATTAATTAACTATTTACTGCGTCTTTATGCTTCAACTGGAATTGAGGCCGGTTCGCTGATTACCTCCAAGCGCCCGTTGCCCGTTGACTTGATCACCGTGTTGCTCACGGTCTTAGGCTTGCTGATGGCATCGCCCTTGACAATGGCCTCCATCTCCTCGCGGTTCAAGGTCTCGTACTCCAATAAGCCCTCGGCGAGTCGCTTCAACTCCACCTTCTTGGCCTTGAGCATGTCCCTTGTTCTCTGCTCTGAGGTGAGCAAGAACTCGCGCACCTCCTGGTCGGCCATGTCTCTGATCTTTGGCGACCACGACTCCCAGTCATCGCTAAGCCTGACGGGGCCGATCTTGTCACTCATACCGTACGAAGCTACCATCGCCCTGGCCATTCCCGTGGCACTGGCCAAGTCCGAGGAGCATCCGCTGGTCACGTTTTCGGGTCCGTGAATCATCTCTTCTGCAATCTTTCCACCCATGCACACGTCCAACCTCGAGAAACACTCTTTCTTCGTCATATCGACTTTATCCATCTCGGGTAATTGGAACGTCACTCCCAAGGCTCTTCCTCTAGGAAGGATGGTGGCCTTGTACAAGGGAGTGGCTGCTGGCGAGTACATGGCCATGATTGCATGGCCCGCCTCGTGGTATGCAGTGTTCTTTCTTGCCTCCTCGGTGATGACCATCTTCTCCTTGGCTGCACCCATCAAAATCTTATCTTTGGCCCATTCGAAATGCGACATATCCACTGCTGGTGCTGATAACTGAGATGCATGCACTGCAGCTTGGTTGACCAAGTTCATTAGCTCGGCTCCCGATAAGCCCGGCGTTCCTCTGGCAATCACCGTAGGGTCGATGTTGTCTGCAGTCTCCACATTCTCCATGTGGTGCTTCAAGATGTCAACACGGCCTCTGACGTCGGGTAACTCAACCACAACCTCCTTGTCGAAACGTCCTGGTCTGGTGAGCGCCTTGTCCAACGACTCCGGAAAATTGGTGGCTCCAATAATGATAATGCCCTCTGACTGCGAGAAACCGTCTAGCTCCACCAACAATTGGTTCAACGTTTGCTTTGCGTAAGCCTGGTCTTTGGGGTTTCTTTTTCCTCCAATTGCATCCAACTCATCAATGAAAATAATGGCTGGTGACTTTTCCCGGGCCTGTGTAAACAATTCCCGGATTCTCTTGGCACCAACACCGACATAGAGCTCGTCGAACTCCGACCCAGACATGAAAAAGAAAGGCACTCCTGCTTCACCTGCAGTGGCACGTGCCAACAAGGTTTTACCTGTTCCCGGAGGACCAGTCAATAACACACCTTTGGGCAATTTGCCACCCAAGCCAGTGAACTTGGAGGGGTCCTTTAAGAAATCCACGATTTCTTCCAATTCGGCACGTGCCTCGTCACAGCCCTGGACATCCTTGAATCTGACAGTGGACTGCGATACGTCGATGGACTTATCAGCCACCTCGGAGTTCCGAAAAATGGTACCATTCTCCACAAGGTAGTTGAATGCGTTGGATGCACCATATGTAAGGAGGGCAAGTGGGATCAACCACTTGAGCCATTTCGATACAAGCGTGAAACCACTCTCGGAAACAACCACGTGTACCGGATCATTCCTTGATCCTACGCCACCAGCAAACGCGGATTTTCCAGCCTGACCCAACAGAGAGCTTTGGAAAGCAGCTGAGCCATTCGCCACTTCGCTCGCCACCTGCTCGGCCTTGGCTTTCTTGCCCACGCGGTTCAAGGCTTCTATGTAGTATTGAGCACACTGTGCGTTGGTGGCAATGCCCGGGGTCTCGTACCGCTGTACGACAATTTGGGGGTAGTTTGTAGCAATCAAGTTCTTGTAAAATTCGGCCTGGATTTGGGGGTTGGCCAGTTCTGCGTTGGCTGCCTGCTCCATACCGGAAAGCATGGATATAGTTGACGTAGATACCGAGCGACGATTTAGCGGAAGGGCTAAGGCCCTGGCCATGCTCCGAGCCCGGAGACTCTGGGAGTATGCTCTCCACAGACTGGCATATATGGACGAAGTCCTAAATTGGCCATGCAATAGACTGGACGAGAGATGCATGGTGCAGTGGTCGTTGATTGTGGCGGTGTCACGGGTCGCTAGAAAGTCGTGGAAGGTCGTGTATGCACCGTGAGAATTTCTGATTCACTAGTGTATTTATGGTATGTGCACGACTGGAACAAACCAAATCATGACAAAGCTGGATCTACAACCTATCACCATCTATTCTGGTTTTATTTTTGATTAATAAATAGTGTAGTCATTAATCTATAATGATGCTAAATGGATGGGAGTTCAGAAACCCTCGATCAATAAATTGTCGTGTTGCTCTGTGGCCTCGATAGAGAGTCCATGCTCATTAGCCAAGTGGAGTAGACAGATGAAACAAAAACTCGTGGAGAGGTCCTTCTTCTCATCGGGACGGTACATTTTGCCAATCACATCAACCACATTTTTGAAGTCCTTCCGCTTCACATCTGGTTCACTCGAATCAGCATCGTTGACTTGAGACTCTGTAGTTGCTGCATCTTCTTGCTTAATCGATCTCCACAAATTATCCTTTAGTAATTTGACATCCACACGCTTGGCCACACGAGAGAAATTCACGTATTCTGGACGTGCTTTCCGGCCAGGAACCACTTGGGAGCCCATATCCTCCTTTTCCTCCGATTGAGGTGTTCCCTCTTCTCCACCTAAAACGTCATTAAAGTCGATTCCATCGTAGTTGTCATTGTCGTAGTCTTCCAATTCTGCTTGGTGAAACGATACCGCTAGCCTCTCCTGTCTCTCTTCTTCTATATGGCTCTCCTCGTTTTCCCGGTACTTATCTGCAAAGTAATTCTCATCGGTGTACTTACGCTCTGACTCACCCGATTGAGACTTGGATCTGTTGACAAACGTCATGATGGTCTTGTTTGGCTTGAGGAAAAGGTTCACGAGCTTATGCGAGTTGAACTTGATATCGTCAGGGAGAATATGTAGGTCCTCACTGACTCTGTCCTCTGGCTTTACGAGGATCTTGAACTGGTTCTTGGGTTTCTGGAACATTTTCTCCACATAATCCTCGTCTCTTTCACTGAAAAAGTCGATCAAAACGTTCATTTTCTTGGCCCTTGGTGCTGCTTCCGTATTGGGTTTCAGAGTTTTGCTTGCTTCATCCAAGTTTTTGGACTTTTTGAGAGCAGACACTTTCCAGTGCTCAGGTCCTCTCCAATTAGACTTCATGTTGTCATCGAAATATGCCATGAGATCCACGTCCAACACCTTATCGGTGGGCATGCTTTCCTCAGGCAAGTAGGTCAAGTTATGGGTACCAGATTGCTGGTCGAGGTTGTCCACTTCTTCTAAAGGAGAGTTGTGGTCCAAATCCAAATCTAGATCAATATCATAGTCTGGCATATTGTGCTCCTCCGGAGGGGGCGATTCTTCTTTCTCCTCGTACTCTTCGGCCGCTAGCTTTGAGTTGACGTCGCCTAGGATGGCTTTTGCTTTATTGACATCGTTCAAGACCGTTTTGAGGTCTTTCATGGATGGGCAAAGGACGAACGATTCCAAAGAAGTAGTCTCTCCAACAAGCGTTCGTAGCTTGGAGAAATTGATCTCTGAAGAGGGTGTAGGATCAGCAGTGACAACATCATTAGCCAGAGCATCTTTGTTCTTGTCGTCCGACTTGATTGTGGTGGTATCAAAAACAACTCTTCCAGAAGAATCGATGTTTAAAGTGTTCAAAAGTAAACTCTTGGCACCACCCTCATCAAAGTCAGCCAAAGCCTTTTTGAAAAGAGGGTCGATTGCGAGTTCCTGGTCCAACTTCTTGATTTCAATCAGCTCAAATGGCACCAATGTCGACTCCACCACCCTATTAATCCTCCTCTCCTTCTTGCTGTTCACAGGGTCAGCGTCAGCATCTGCATCAGAATCGTCAGCATTCTCTGGGTTCTCCAATTCGGCCTGACCCTTCTTGGTGGCAAGTCCACTAAGTAATTTCCCCGTTTCGGACGCTGCAGACTCCACTCTGCTCAGATAAATCTTCACACATCCATCGAGAGTGGCTGAAGCACGCTGGAAATTGATGTTGTCACCATCCTTGATGACATTTAGATCATGAAAGTAGTCAATCAAAGCGAACTGCCACGAGTTCTTGGATGTGATCTTGTTATCAGTGGAGAGCTTGATCCACTCCTCGAAGTTGGACATGATGGTAGACTTATTTTCATGGAAATGGATTGCATCTTCGCCAAACGACGTATTGGCGGAATCCTCCACAAATAAGTCTCCTCGACTGACTTGGCGATTGCTAGTGCTTGGTTTTCGCTTGGAGTTGGATGCAACTCTGCCTGAAAGCAGTCGTCCTTTATTGGAGAGATCATGTAGAACAGTACTTGTGACTCTGGCGTTGGAGGCTTTGGCGCCTCTTTTCTTGGGTAGTAACGACATGATCAGGAGGTGTGAATGGTCAGAACAAGTTGATTGGTCAAGTGGAGTGTGGTCAGTGATCTGCACTCTTCTTAGATGTTTCCCTTGGGTATGCACTTCAAAAAGATCTGGACTAAGCAGATTTTCCTCGAAAACAACCAGTATAACCCTTAAACACTTTTTCGATTTCACTAGTGGATCACAGTGGGTGAAAGTGGTTTCAGAGTTGATGGCGGTCTAGTATACAGTGTGTGAGCCTTTGTTTATGTTCGCGCAGACACTTGGAACGGTCATGTCAATGCCGCGAAATCTTCTCAGTGCAGCTCTCCAGATATGGGGAAACCATGAGCCACTTACTCAGAGAAGAAGTAAAGCCATAGGGTCAAAGTCTAAGACTCTTCATAGTTATAATGAATAATTGCCTGATTTGTTCTAGTACAGTCTTTTTTTCTTTGTTGTTTTCTTTGTTATTTCTTTGTTGTTTTCTTTGTTATTTCTTTGTTGTTTTTTTTTTTGTTGTTTTTGTTGTTTTTTTGGTTTTTTTCTGGTCTAATTTGTTGTATTAATTTATAGTATATTACCTCACCTTGTCTCTTTTTGTAGGTAAACTGCATCAGTCGCACCAGTTGCAACCATACAATACACCAACCCACACACATTAAGTAATAACTGTAGTAATAACTGTAGTAAAACTGTAGTAATCAATGTATATTATTTCAAACTCAACAAATGATAATATCATATTTGGGATATTGTAAATATTTAAAATGGTGTTAATAGGGTCCACCATTGGTTTATGGGTAGCGCACTACCATGATTCATACTATGGTACCCTGATAATCGGGCTATAAATCATTTACACCTCTAGAATAAGATATGGTGTTAAATAGATGATACAATTACAAAAAGACTATATAGAACCAATTTTAACCCGGTAAAGCTCTACTTCTCTGCAGTACCTCAGGGATATCTATGATTACCAGATCTGGGATATCACTTATAGTCAGAACAACCGGAATAATACCCTGAAAAACATCCAAAGACAAAAGATACTTTTCTTGATGTGCTAGAATTAACTTTGGGAATATTTTTGTTCGTAAAGAACAGTGCTTGGAGACCTAGTGTTTGGAGACCTATACTTGTATCACAAGTCTCGAATCTTGACTCAAATAGATGATTATATGATTAAGACTTATTTAAACAAATTAAATAAATAATTCCCAAAACTTCAAAGTCATACCTTAACTCAATACTAACCTAACTATAGCCAAGCTGCTGCCAACAATCCATTAAATTAGAGATTCTGGGTCAATGAGGGTCTAAGAAGAGCAAGAAGGTGTTAAAGTTATAAACTAGGCTAGATATTAAAGGCTCTAAAAGATAAGGCTAGGCTACTAATATTAGAGTTATTTCCTATGTTCTGTGTTAGCACTCAAGTATTGCTATAGCAGAACCTAAGCAATGTAGCCAATCCAAAATCTAAAACCATATAAGAATACAGTACTAGATCCATTGATTTGGATTTTTGGCCTTAAATTACCTTTAGTCATCATATAGATATACTATATGTATGAATACGTTGAATGGTCAGTGAAGCCCATGATATTAGTTCATGGTCACGGTAGAAGTATACCCTAAATGATCCAGCTGCTCTACTAAGAATTTTATAAGACCTACTAATGATTCTGAATCTTTCTTTATATTGCTATGACCTTCATGCTGTTAACAATTGTCTGTTCTGAATATGTCCTGACTGGCATGTACCTCTCTCCAGTATTCCTCGGTCTATACTTATAAGTTGAAGTCCCACGTCTGCAGAATAATACCAAGACCAGTGTGTTCCATTTAAATTTTTTTTTTTTTGAAAGGAGTTGAAGGCAGTTTGTTGAAGCAAACTCTTGTATCAATGTAAAGTTTTATATTGTGTAATTACCCAGTGGCAGATTTCTCATACCATAGAGATGTTCTCTTTAATTAAGATCGTTCCCATTTTCATAATTTGTCATTTATGAAATTTGAATTAGAGAATCTCTTCGTATTCAATGCTTTTTCATCTTCAGTATCATTCAGTTCTTAATCTCTTCTCATTCAGAGCTCATCAACGTCTTCCCCTACTGACCTTGTTGATCTCATGCTGGGAGATCCGGAGACCGTTTCTAGTGGACTTACCCACACTCTGGATCTGTAAACCACGGTCTCTGGTCTTTGACTTCTGCTTCTTGCCAAAACCCAACCGGTCCAGTGCAAGCGTGGCACCCTTACCCTGGTCAATATCACGCAACTCACCCTTCTTGAGCTTGGAGAGCACAATACCGGCTTGGCGGGCCTCATGCTCGTACTCCTTAACTTGATCTTCCCGTTTCTTGATTAACGATTTCCTCAAGTTCATGGGCATTTTTTGTAATGTTCTGGGGAGCCCGTTGGTGGATGAGTGTACGGCAGATACCTCCCTGATCCTTTGATCTAGAATCCGCCTGCGGGCATTTCCAACGGGTGCCTCTATATCAATGGTTTGGAGAGTCAAGTCTGCTCCCGAATGCTCCATGTTATGGGCCAAGATGTGAGACTCCTTCAAGAGACGTTGGAGCTTGAGGTCGTTCTCCAAGTTGGCTGCGTCCTCTACGGCCGCCTGCTGCTGCTGTTTCTTGGTGACCTTAGCAAGCACCCGCTCCTTTTCCTCGAGCTCTTTGAGAGTGGGTGCCCGTCCTGAACGGGCCATTTTGCGGTCGGCCTTGGATGCCTGTATGGGCACGAAAGACTGTGAGAGCTTGACTACCTTAGCAGCCTTGGCCTGAGGCCTTGTTTTGCTTGGTTTTTTGGTGAGCTTCCTGAAGATCTCATCCATATCTCCAGTACCTTTAGCTTTTTCTTTTTGGTTTTGGGATTGGGATTGGTTTTCGTCTTCACTTTCATTATCGGTGTCAGAGTCTAGATGCTCATTGTCACCGTCACTGTCTTCACCACTGCTCGAGCTGTTACCGCTGAAGGCCAGAAATTCATCTGCGGCCTCTGTTTTATCTTCATAGCCTAGATCCAGTAACCTTCCAAACTGGGCCTCGAAGTTGCGGCGTTGCACCTCCAAATAATCGTCACTCATAGTATGGTCTTTCGATGCTCTGCGCTGCGCGATGCCTCTCTATATTCGCTATCACCTGCACCTAGAGCGCGTACATTGACTTCCAGTACATGCTTTAGTTCCCCATTAAATAGTCATACTTAGTACACACTCTAGTGTCAATACAAAGTACACAACTTTTTCCATACCTTAAAAATAGTCAATTATGACCCGGTTCAGAGGATGCGTGGACCTTCATGCAGGACAGGTGAAACAAATCGTGGGTGGTTCTCTTACCTCCGACAACGATACGCAGAAACAGGCCTCTACCAAGGAAAACTTTGTATCGACCAAACCATCGTCATTCTACGCCAATCTATATAAAGAACATGACATTCAAGGGTGTCACGTGATCAAACTTGGCACCAACCCGGCCAACGATGAAGCTGCCCGTTTGGCCTGTGACACCTGGCCTAACCACCTTCAGGTTGGTGGAGGCATTACGGATGCGAATGCTCTTGAGTGGCTAGACCAGTACCACGCCCTGCATGTGATCATCACCAGCTGGCTATTTTCCAAAGATGATTCTGGAAGCATTGTGCTTGACTGGGAAAAATTGAACACGATCTCTGCTTTGGTGGGCAAGAACAGGCTCATAGTAGACTTGAGTTGTCGTGAGTTGAGAATTGGTCTGGACACAAAATGGGTGGTTTCCATCAACAAATGGCAGACGCTCACAGATAGTGTTTTATCTTTGGAATTTTTGGAGAAGGTATCGGAATATTGCGACGAGTTCTTGATCCATGCTGCTGATGTGGAGGGTCTTTGTAATGGCATTGACGAGAAGTTAGTACAAAAGTTGGGGGAGTGGTGTCCTTCTGGATTTGAGGGGAAGATTGTATATGCTGGTGGAGCCAAACTGGTGGAGGATTTGGAACGGGTGCAGACCTTGAGTCAGGGTAAGGTGGATTTGACCTTTGGCAGTGCCTTGGATATTTTTGGTGGGTCTCTCGTGAAGTTTGAAGACGTTGCCAAATGGAAAAATTAACTGTATTGAAGTGCATATAACATTATTTTTAGTTCTTATGATATCTAATCTAGTATCCAGTGCCTCTATTCTTAGTACAGAATGCTTGTCCAGTCGCTTAGTCTTAAGATTATCTATAGTACATACTACCACCCCGAGTTTCCAAAACCCTCACCGTAGCCAAAACCACTCGCAGGCGAGTCGTTACCTCCGCCTGGAGAACGGCCATATGTGGTGAACCCACCGGTGTTGGCATCGTTGGCCTCCACCGAGTCTTTGTTGAGTTCTACGGCAATTCCTGCAAGCTTCAACTGCAAGATCTCGATTCCACGGACCACCACTTCGTTGGGAGGCAAGTTCCCCACTGTTTCAAGCTCCACATAAAAGTTCTCGGGCAAGGCCTCGTAATTGAATGGTGCATCGGGGTCTGGGGCCTCCTCCCACTCACAGTTGGCCAGCTTGGGCCATTCTGCCTCTGCATCCACCTCATGCCAGTAATCTGTATGTTTTAATTTATTCCATGGGTCGTATTCAAAACCAATGGCGGCACATGGTGACCACTTGGCGTGCTCCTTGGCAATTCCCTTCTTGGCAATGCACGTGATGCGAAGCTCCTGGTGCTTTCTTAATTTGCAAATAAGGGGGCCTCGCTGTTGGGGATCACGAACAGCAGGGTCTCCCAACTTGGAGCCATTGTGAAACTTGGCGAGATCCGTTGCATACACGTTCATGGTGCTGTCGGAGTCACATTTGGCCGCAAGCTCTAGCTTGACCGAGCAGTTGGGACAGTACTGGTCACATGTGCAATCACGCGAGTAGGACAAGTTTTCAATGCCTTCGCTGATAAGCGGAATCAACCCCAACCGGTGGGAGAGGAGCTCGTCCGCAAGCACCGAGGTGTTGACGTCGATTTCCACCAAGTCTATAGCTAGCGTGGGCACCTCCGCCAACATGGTCCTTCGCAAGGAGTTTGCGAGGGAGAGATCCACGCCTCGTAAGATGAAGTCCACGTAGTCACGCTCCGTCTGCCTGATGGTGATCCTGGGCCCGGAGTCTGCTGCGTCGACCTCCATAGTGATGTGTTGATGTTTAGAGCAAGTTGATAGTGAGAAAAAATTGCCCGCGCTCGCATGCACGGGTCTAAGCTAGATGGTAGTATCTACACAGTATCTACACAGTATCTACACAGTATCTACACATACTACCATATTCCGCTTTGTCTATACATACTACCGATTAACTCTATCAATGTTGCCCCGCCGAGAAATAGTCATTCCTGATTTGAGATTCGAACAGGTCTTCCAGAAGTCGCTAAATAATTACGCAGACAAGGCCAATTCTTCCAGGAGGGAGATCTCCTCCAAAGAGCTTGAGAAGTATGGAGCTAGCGATGATGAAGTGGATACAAAGACTAGCATTTCCCAAAAGGACTTTGCTCCTATTGCTCCGTCGTCACCATCCATTGTTACCTACGCCATAATAAGGGATATCATACTCCGACCCTTGATCGAAGGTTTTCTGTGGGCATTGATATGTATACTTGCACGGCCCACCTTGCGCTTGATTACCAGACAAGGCTGGCGTGTAGGGAACATGTTTGTCAGTCTTTTTGGGGTGAGACCAGCTACTGTGTAGGTGTTTCACTTGTGTCTCATGTGAATTCACTATTCAACACGCACCAATGAGAGTTGATCCTATCTTATACAAGAGAACGATGACTGTTTGAATTCAAGTGAAAAAAAAAGGTTACAAATAAACCGTTCAGGAAATTTGGAAATGACTGTACTAAGAATATGTACTAAGATACCGAGAGCTGTACTGATACAGTGATGGCAATTAATACTGCGAATGGACTGAGTTTGGACTGAAAATGGTGTGATTTTTAAAATTACTATTATTGATTTCTTGATAGATATTGATTTCTTGATAGAATTGGCCAAGTGGTCTAGATGATATTGGTGGTATTATATTTCAACATCAGGATGGTCATTTACGTCATGTGTTGGCATGGCGCAGTGTCGATTCGCGTCCTCATGTCTAGACCAGCAGGCTCAGAGTCAGGACAAGAGCCATTGCAACAGAGTTAAGGAGTTAAGGTTCAGAGTCAAGCAGATTAAAATGAATCAACAGAAGAAAAGAAAAAAGGAAAATGAAAAGAAAAAAGGAAAAAGCAAAAAGCAAAAAGGAAAATGAAAATGAAAATGAAAAAGCAAAAAGGAAAAGGAAAATGAAAAATGAAAAATGAAAAATGAAAAATGAAAAATGAAAAATGAAAAATGAAAAATGAAAAAGGGATAAAACAAAAACAAAAACAGATTTAAAACTCTAGAGATCGAAATTGGGCAAAATGTACCCTATATATTGTACTCTGAGCAAGGCAATCCCAGGACCAAACGCACGAGCGAGGCACATTCCTGGGTCCAAATCCTAGAAGCTGAGCGCCGCCCATTATGCACAGTAACAGTTGCTACGGAGTGCATGCAAATGCTTCGCTCGCGACGCACGGTGCACCATTTATAGAACCTTTTATCTACCATATCAACCCACTCGCGTACCACCACCCTCACATCCACCCCCTCCATCCACCTCAATTACCCCCACGTTGTTTGGAAAGTGATCCGTTTCTTTTCACTTTGACATGTTCAGAAGAAAAACCCGGAACTCCACCGCCTACACTGGCGTGGGCCACTCCAGCCCCGCTGCTCAACAACCGAACAACAACGCCATGGCGGCTGCGTTGACCATTGGTCAGAACTTGAAGCAGACTCAGCCCAAGGTATACGGGAAGCCATCAGATAATTCCACACGGTCACCAGCCCCAAAACAACAACATACGTCTAGTCTCTTGAAAAGAAATTCCTCGTTCCAGGGCTCCATTGCTGCTACTTCCACGCCTCGACAATCCAGAGAAAACTCAAATGCTTCTCGGCGTCATAGCATGTCCCAGAAACCTGCCGCGCAGGAATACCATATAGACGACAGTTTCACCGATGCCTCGTTCGATCAGATGGGCATTGATGCTGATAACCACTACAACAATGCTGCTCGTGTGTCTGACTTAAAGTTGCACCACGTTCCTCCTAAAACCGAGCCTAAGATGGTCAAGAAATACATTCCCACTCCAAACGGAATCAAGATCATCGAGGTGCCTGCAGAGTCCATGAAGAATGACATTGCCAGGTCCAACTCCATGCGCCTGGGAATGTCGTTAGGCCGCTCGGGTCTGTTCCAAGCCGGCCCTCGAGCAAACTCCTTATCCACCCCCAAAAGACAGGCTAGAAAGCCTTCTCTGCGTCTATCTTCTATTGCTTCTCAGCCCAGAATTGATGAGAATGTGGCATTTGAATCTCATGCACACTCAGTGGACTCTCCTCAAAATCATACTGATGACTTACAGCATCAAATTGAGCACGAGAAGCAGCTCGCAAAGGACTTGGAAGAGCAGCGGGAAAAATTCTTGAGATTGAAAGAGTTGCGTTTGAAGAATGAACGCAAAATGAGAGAGCTTCAGATCTTGCAAGAAGAGGAGGCCCTGCACCTGGAGGAGTCAAGAGGAACAAGTTCTAGATTGGCGAGCGTGGAGCCAGAACCAAGCAAGGATACGTTCGTGTCTCAGTCTGAAGAAACTTTCCCCATTAAGCCTCTTGGTGCTGCTGTTGTGGCAGATGACGATGACGACGAGGAAGACGTGCCTGTGGCACCAGTGCCTTTTGTTGTGGATGAAATGGAACTGAAACAATTGAATGAGGGCTGTAAGAGCTCTGTGATATCTACGGACTTGGCTGAATCGGACGTTATTTCTCACTCTTCCAGCAGATACTCGTTCAACAAGGTTTCAATCACTACCTCTCCACATGATGCAGTGATTAACAGCTACGGTGACACGGTAATTCCGTTCGAAGAATCAACAAATGCCACTAGCCCAGAAAAGCTAGGCGACTCCGGCATCGAAGAGATTCCTAAGGAGTACTTCGACACTCCCGAATTGGCACCCAGTGGTGGCGAGCTTCAAATCCCGAAGGTGGAGACTTTGGCTCCACCGGAATCAGATGCCAATCTCCATGAAGCTCCATCTCCCAGCTTTGATCCTGTGCCAGAAATCATCAACGAACTCGTACCACCAGCCAACATTGCAGGATCGATTCGGTCGTTCTCCAGTACAGACTCGAAATCAAGACCTATCAAGTCTGCTATGAAAAGCTCCAAAACCAAGTTCAACTCTCCTGCCAATGCTCCTGAGAGCCCTGCAAATAAGGCATACTTGTCACTCACCACTGCCGAGAACACAAGGCTTAACTCCAAGTTGTCTTCGTCGCAGCTCCAGGAATTTAATGCCCAACAAGAATTGAAGGCGCAGAACTCGAGGTCCCAGTTATCTAGTCACTCGCCAAACTCCCAGATCCAGACCTTGAGAAAACAGCCAAGCAGCAATGCACAAGGATCTGGACTCTCTGGAAGAAGCTTGAGACCGCAGTCTATGGCCGAATCGCCTGCATCCCGTAACGCTCATGGCGGCGGAATGAGCAGTCGTTCGTTCAAGACGCAGTCTACTATCCAGCCAATTCCAGCACACAATTTCCATCAATCGTCGTCCAAGCTCAGGGCAGCTGAGTTGTACGCCAAGGCAAACAGTAGACCTTTGTCAGAGTTCCAACCGCTTCAAAGGAAGTCGTCTTTCACTCGTGAAGGCCCCGAAAGTCCAACTGCTACTACACCAACAAGACGTACCCACAGAACAACCTTACGGGGACCACAGCCTCAAAGCTCGCACGCAGCACAGGCAAACGGTATTACTGAAGGCATTGGGCATGACTTCAAATCAGGTGATAGTCGTTACCCAAGTGCTTCTGCTCCGGCACCAAAACCTAGAGAAACCATCACGGAGAGCAAGGTCCACAGTCAAAGCACTGGTGGCATTAGTCAAAATGGCGGTTTCAAGTCCAGATACGCCGACTCCGATGACGAGCCAAGCGTTCCCCAGAATACAGGATTCCGGTCTCGTTTCAACGATTCGGACGATGAGGGATCCGAGGTGCGTGCTCCTGCTGCTACTCCTATAATTGAGGCTCCTCAGCACCGCACCATGAGACTGAACAAGCCTCTGAAAGAAAAGAAAGAAAAGAAAGAAAAGACCGAAAAGAAACCCAAGAAGAAGTTCTTGAAGAAGCTTTTTGGCAAGGATTAAATAATCGTCTATCCTATGTAACTTAATCTCAATCTGTGAAACTGCAATATGTAACTAATATCAACTGCTTGAATGTCATGAATAATAGTAATGTAATGGCAATTGTTATGTAATATTTGCTTTAATGTTTAGTACTCAAGTTTCAAATTCAATAAGGTTGGAGTTGTTTTGTTGGTGGGATGCCTCCTTCTCCGCTTGATGGACGCGATCAAGCTGCCTCTTATCTGCATGGTGTCCATCGGCCAAAGACTGAGCCTCGGCCCCAAAAAGAAGCGCCTTGTCCTTATCGTCAATCTCGATGGCTGCAAAATCGTCGTCGGCCTCTTCTTCGTCCTCGTGGTCCTTCGAGCTCTTGGATTTCATGGATGAGTTGTCTGGGGGTACGGTGGATTGGGCAACCGAGTCCATTCTGCGACGCACCTTCTTGGCCACTTCCCGTCCATCTGCAAAGAGACCATCAAACATATCACGCAAATTGCGCATGGTGTCGAACTTGGAGTCCAAGCTCTTGTCAATGTGCACTGCGGATCTGAGGGTGGTGCTGAAGAGTAGCTCGTATGTTTCGTCCGCGAGAATCACCATTCGGAACGTTGGAAGGTTCAAATAAACGGGAGTGTTTGGGTTCAACGCCGCATTGTGGACGACTGTGTTGTCTGTGGCAAGTTCTTTGATTAAAGGCTCCTCGGGCTCGGGCTGTGCATATTCAAATGCCCGTTGGATGAAGCTGCTGGCTGCAGCCAAGTACCTGGCGAGCTGGTCGCTTTCGAACTTGGCCCGGTCTATATCCATCGTGGCAGGGATGGGGATGTTGTTTTCGTCTAAACCGCTTTCTTGTTTTTGTTCATATATCTTGTCGGCAAGGGCGTTTTCGATTGCTGTTGCTGTGAGCGAATCGAGCAAAGTTCCTTCTCTCCAGGGATTCGAGATGAACAACAAGTCCTCGGAGATCGACAAGATACCTTCTCGGTCAACTTTGTCCTCAAAACTGTAAAGTTCGAAGAAGTTTGATATCGAAATTAGGAGATCCCGTTCCATGAGCTTGTGGAGGCCCACGCATATATCTCTAAGCGATACCTCGCCCTCTTTCTTGCTATCCCACTTAATGAATAATTTCTTGAGGAACTTGTCTTGTTTAGGTGCATTTTCTTCGCTAGGCTGCTCCTCGATAAAGTCACAGATCTGACTCATAAATATTTTGAATGCGGTGAACTCCATGACACTAGAACCCTCGTCAACTGTAATTTGAGACTGCACAATCGAGTAGAATCGGTCGTAGAGCATGCCGATCTCTTCTGTAGAAAAGTTAGGAGTCTTGGGGAGATTCCTAATTTCCGTCCGTTTGACGAATGATGAGATATTCTGGAAAATGGAGTTTCTGTGCTTGGCCCGGTGCTTTTGCACCACGCTATCATCAATTCCCTCGAACTCTTTAAATGCCGTCACGAGGAGTTCTTGGAACTTGGTCACTGCGGCATATTTGGGATTGGAGGCGTTGGGATGTGCAGGCTGGTCTAGACTGTTGAAGAATTCCTTCAAAATGGAGAAAAAGGTGCCGTCGTCTTCAGCACGCAAAAGCTCATCCCCATTTAATTTAAGTGTAGCAAGAGCAAGCTGGAATAAGGTCTTGGGCCCTTGTAAAAAGAACACGTCCAAGATTCTAAATGCAAATACCAATGGCATGGAGGTGAGGTATAAGCATAGGAACCAAGGCAAAGAAATCACCGAGAGCTGGATGTCACATTTATTGATGTGGCTCCACAACATCGGCATAGTTTGCTCGACAAGGGATTCAAAGACCCTCTGGTCGAGAAGGGTACCGTACATGGTTTTGGAGTAGTAACCAGGAACAATTCTCTCACATAACAACTCCAAGGTCCAAAAAGCCTGCTCTTCAGACTGGTAGATGAGTAATGCTGCAGTAACAATGTTCATGGCCTGGCAATAGCCGATTTCGGGATTTTTCCAGGAATAAGCCACCAATACTCGCCTCAAGCGTTCAATTCCTTTGGGATCTTGGTATGCAGCATACTCGGGCAACGAGCGATTCAAGTCTTTGGTAATTTCCTCAATTGCAAGCGAATGTTTGCCTTCATTCGCCTTCAAAGTCTTTTCATAGAGGTCGGGGTTATTAAGCCGAAGGTACATGGACCCACAGCAAACCTCCCAGATCTCACCTCTGAGCCGATTGGGCAAGCCAACACGAATCAATTTATAAAAGACCGGTGTCCGCACAAGAGCAAGGTTTCTTCCGTCAGAGCAGAAGAGATCGTACCATAACTTCATTTTAGACCGGTCTCTAGACTCCTTCGGGTTACCCGGATACCTAAAGTCCACGCCCAAGCCACCAGGGGGGATGGTATCAATTTTCTCATCGGACATATTATTCTTCGACAAAAGGTACTCCGAGTAGCACGTTTGTATGAAAGGTTGTAGGTGCTTAACACTGGGAAGATTGGCCTTTAACGCAGACTTCAATTGAGACGAGAAAAGCTCACACTCCGAACGAAGGCCCACCAAGTAAATCTTAAGCTGCATTTTGGAATGTGTCATGATCCCCAATGCAAACCCAAAGGAGCTGGCAGGGAGTCGTTCCACCTTCTTAATGGTAGAAAGGTGAATGATAAAGGAGCAATTGCGGCCATCATACAAATCATTGAACACCAAAAAGTGGCTGGTCAAGTAGATCTTGCCCTGTGGATAACTCTTCAAGTGCAGGCGGTTTTTATCGTTGGCAAATTGGTAGGACACTTCCACGGGGGACTCGTTAATGAGGGTTTCACCGTATGGAAGGTTATGATCTTTGCAAAACTGTTCATCCTTGCTCAAGCCCGGATTTCGATTACGATCAATCACTTGGTTAATGGAACTGAAGGCCTTCTCCTTGAGGCTTTCGAAAAATGACATTGACGGTGAATTGGGTGCCAGGTGGTAGCGGTGGATGCGGATCCCAAGTGTGCGTAGCTGGAACTGTGCGTAGCTGGAACTGTGCGTATCTGCAGCACCAAGTCCTGACCAGCAATGAACTCGACTTTGGTCCACCACATTAATTTTCTGGCCAGGGGTTCGAGGATAGTTTTTGAAGATTTGTGTGTGAGTATTATTTCAGCTTTTATGGTTTTTAAGAATTGGTTCTTTTCGATTTTTTACTGCTCTGTCATATCTCGACTATACTGTGAATGCCAAGAGGATCTCTGTGCATACGACAGGTTGCAACCAGTAAACGAGACAACAAGAATAATTGTGACCATATTATAATTGACCACAATATTATATAGTAGAACAGTAGAATGATTTCACGAAGATAGAGCGAACTTTGGAATTACTACAATGGGGCCTATAATGTATATGACTTAATACTTAAATATCTTCTCCTAATATCTTCTCTTAATATCTTCTCTTGATATCTTCTCTTAATATCTTCTCTTGATATCTTCTCTTAATATCTTCTCTTAATGTCTTCCTTTATTGCAGTAGAGCTTCATCATCGTCAAAGAATATCTGCTCATAGTTAGGGCTTTTCTTATAAGCGACTTGGCTTCTGCTGTTATGGTTGTTCAAAGCTTTAGGATCTTTGGGTTCCACTGGAGATGGCTCACTATCGCATCCAAAGTCCTTGATTTCATCTCGAGCCCGGCCCTCCTCCTCCAAGTCATCGAGCGTCATGAAATGTGAGTAATCGGAGATCTGCTTAAGAGGAGTAGGGGTTTGTTTTCTCTTGCGTAACTTGAACTTGTTTCCGATGATCTTTGCACTGTTGGCCAAGAAGACCTTAATGATATCCTTTCGGAGTTGCAAGACAAAGTCATTGGTGGTCCAGGTCTTGTCCTTGTAATGGATCAAGGGAATGGAAAACACGAGGTTGTGCACATCAATGATGTTCAAATGTTTTGGTGCCTGGAAACTGATCCGGAGCTTCATCTCGTTCACCTTGAAGTCATCCACTACAAAGTAATGAGACGACCGATCGATGATCTGCGAGATTTCGTCCTGCAAGATTTTCTTGGGCAAGTTCTTGCGTTTGCCCAACTTTTCGGGTGTTCTTCGCTCGTGCCCTGCTGAGCTTTCCGTGGATGCAAGTGACGTATCTTCTGCTTCAGAAGAGTCTTTGTTCAAGCTACTACTGAACAAAGAACTATGGTCTGAGCTGCGGAACTTGGACCGCTGGAAAATCTTCTTGAAGGTGTTGGATGATTGCGGCGACCCAGGACTGTCGAGGCTATCGATGCCATCGGTCAACTCATCACCCGAGCTAAGGCTATCGTAGCGTTCGGCGACAAGGCTTTCGTTGCTAACGTCTGATTTAGGAAACAAGTAGTTGAACAACTTGGTGGCCGTATCGTAATCCAACTGCACATTGATGGGTTGCACTTTGAGCTCGGCATTCTTCATCACCCGAATGCCTCCAACAGGATTCAACATCTCCCAGTGCATGTTGATCATTGACTGAGTTGAATCACATGTCCCCGCGGTATTGGGCAGCTCATTGACCTCGAATAATGGACGTAAGAGCTCTGGGTAAGACGCAGTCTTCAGAAGATTGAATCCCTGTATCATTTTGACATCAATTAAGTTGGAGTTGGACCCATTTCCATCCTCGCTTCGATTAAACTTGCAGTTTGCTAAGGCAAAATCGGCCAATGGTTCTCTCGAATCTTCAAGCAAATGCAAGATGATTTGGTCGGCATTGACGATCCAGTTGCGAGTTCTTTCTTTGGCCCCGATATGATTCTTGCTGCTCACAAGCTCAAGGCCTTTGATGATAATCATAAGCTCAATTTTCATGCGGCACAACTCAAGACGCATGGATGATCTATGCCTCTTGTACTCTGGAGTAAGATTCAAGTTTTTCTCCGATATCTTTAAGAGCAAATACCGGTACACCCTGATATTGCTCTGGAGCATCTTCACCTTGTCAGCGAGCTCGGTGAAATCTGAAGCTTCCGACACCGACGAAACTTGCTCAAGTCTTCGTTTCAAGCTATTCTTGTCGTCAGGAGAAAACAAGTCAGTGAAGATGAAGTAGATTGAAGAATATTGGCTTGAGGTGGCATTCACCACGAGCTTCTTGAGATGTACCACGAACTCACTCTTGTTCGGCTGCTTCATTGAAGATTCGATCGAAAGCATATTTGGCTTCTTGAGAGACAAGGCCATGGTGGTTCTCTCGATCACTAGGTTTTTTTGGAACACACAGCAGTTGCTGTCTGAATACTCCACGTCTATCCAGTGTGGCCATGCGTACTTGCTCTGATCAATACCATAGTGGTTGGTAGAGACGTCGGGGAAGTTACTCCTGTGGAATGCAAAGACACTAGACTCCCGGAACAACACTCCGTACCTTGTCTCTATAAGAGAGACTTCTTGCTCATCTTTGCTGATGATATCGTTAGTGCCAGCGATATTCTCGTCCAACACTCGGAGCTCAATATCCAGTGATGTTAAGATGATCGAAGAGTCAGGGTCAGAGTTGCTCAGAAATGCCACTTGTGGCCGTATAAATTTCACAAGACTTCCGTACTCAATCTCACTATTGTCGAACTCAAGACGGCCCAAGTACTCTTCAAATGCTTCAACCACGTCTTCTCCTGAAAACAGATTGGCTTCGGGGATGTTTTTGGGGTCCTCTAAATTGACATGCGCTTCGTCCTTGGCATTCTTCAAAATCTTTTCCATCAACTCCAATGCTTTCGTAGACATAGCGATTCTTTCAGTTCGTTTCTTTCCAATCACTGAGAGGAAGGGCGAGAAGATTTCGCTCACATCGTTGTTCCATAACATCTTGAGATTATGGATCAAGTAACGGTTATGGTAGTCACTGAGCGAACTGTTCGCATTGACAACTTCATTCGCCTGGTCGATTGATTTGATCGCCAGATACGTGGATGTGGCCCTTGAAATAACAGGTCGTAATCCTGCTGACTCGTCAGAAGAAGAATAAGAAGTTTCGTTGCTGCTAGGAGTAGACACAACAGCACTCATATCGCTAGAGAAAGACGTCACACCATCAAGAATGCGCTGAAGACGAGTGATTTTATCATTTCCTTGGTCGATTTCTTTGTGGAGGTTTTTCTGAGTATGAGGACTAGCGTGTTCTTTGAGCTTGTGCTCATCTTTGCGTACCTTGTTCTTCACCTGCGTCATTCTGGCTTCAATAAGTTGTGCCTGGATCACCTTAGGCGAGTTCACTCCAATGAGACAGTTATGTGAAGGCTCGTGGCCGAAGGGGTACTTTCCTTCGGGGACTTCAAGGGTGAATTCACGGAAAAAAGTGAATTTCGGGGTGTAGCAAAATGGTGACACCTTGACATTTGTATCTGGGAAAAGTACCTCGGCTTCTTCCAATTCAATGAAGTCATCGTAGTCTATCCACATACTGTCAAAATCTCCCCTGAGACGATTCTTGACTTGCCTGTTTTTGAAGCTCTGCTCTTTGATTTCGTTTTCAAAATCTTCCAAATTGAGCTCGTTCTGTACCTCCCCGGTATAGTATGACAAAAGCTTTCCTTCCATGGCAATATCATTGAAACGAGCATATATCAACCTGATGTCCGCATCGGAGACCTCGATTTCTCCTAAGTTCAATTTGAGCTTGCGGAACTTCCGGTCAATTCCCAATTTCTCATTGATGTACCTGACAAATTCCCTTCTCTGGTGAAGATCGATGCAGCACGACTTGACTTTACCCTTAATACCATAGGAAAGCACATTGTGGTTCACATCGCCACTTCCACTGGTGAGGACCATATAAGAGATGTTCAAGGGCTCAAGGATCAACTGATACTTCAAGGTGAATAGATGGGTACCGAATTTCACTGACGAATCTTTGAAAGCCAGCAAGGCAAATAGCTTGCCTTCTCTGATGGGAAGCGAGGTGTTATCGGTCAAGGTTTGCCACCAAGCCTTGAAGTATTCTATGGTCAAAGGCGTGAGGTAGGCGTAGTTGTGAGAATTACCCTTGCTGGACGATGACTTGACCGAAATAGCAAGATGCAAGTAGTCCGATCTAAACTCCTCAAAAGAGTCTGGATGGTAGTCGTATTGAGGACCAGTAACAACCACATCATAGTGGGGTTTAAAATGGTGTGTTCTCTTCATCGAAGAACTCAACTCCAGGGCATTTTTGTCAACGTTTCTCTCAAATAAGAACCCGAGGCTCCATTTAACTCCTTCATCAGACGTGAGCTTCATGATCCGCTTTTGGAAATTGCCTGTATCCGAGTCGTCTTCATACTCATTGCTGACTGGGTTCCAAGGTTTGCCCTCAATGTTTGAATAGTCAGGAATGGCAAGAATGAAATCGTCACTGGTGACAGTAAAAAGTTCATCGTGTTTTCCATTCTCATTGATGCGCAATTTCACATTATCCTTCCAGCAAAACACGAGCCCGGAGCTCTTGCCCACTAGTTGGTATGGTGATAAGGCGCTTTTGATATGAAGACACAAATCATTCCGAATGTCGAAACTGGCCTTTCCATGTGCNCGCTTTTGATATGAAGACACAAATCATTCCGAATGTCGAAACTGGCCTTTCCATGTGCATTGAGCGCCATCTTGTCCCACCAGCCAAGAGGACTATCGTCAATTTCAGGTTTGGTGAAATTCTGGAATGCCATAGAAACACTCAGCAATGCTGGTTGATAGGCTTTGCACCAGCTGATCATGCACGATTGGTCACAGTTCAATTCGAAAGACATATCAAACATGGTTTTGACCGGCGTAAGTGTACGGACAATCGTGAGCGAGTAAAAATTATCATCGTCATCTTCTTCGGTAACAGCAGGGGAAATTGGAACAAAGATTTGCCGGAGCTCCTCTTTGATAGACACCAATTTCTCATTGATGACAATTGTGCCTTTGAAATTCATGGCCGGGACACTTGGATCCGAGTTCTCAGGGAAGAGAAGCAATGGCAAAGCGTAATCTCTAGCACTCATGTAAACATAGGAAGAATGCAAGTGGATTTTAAGCGGAATCAAGATCGAGTAGTCAAGACGAGGTTGGCCTTTTCCGTATTCATGCAAAAACTGATGAATATCTGGCAATTCAGGATCTTGGATATGGAGATCGAAGTCCTTGAAAGCACTGTGGAATTGACATGGACCCGGTGTGTAGTCTTGGACATCGAACTGGGATTTGATCAAATCACTGACTTTATCTTGGCCCCAAACTCGGTCCATTTTCTGATCCCACGATTTGAGCTTCGACTGCTTGAAAGCTTTGTACTTGTTTACCCACGACATGGAGAAATCCTTCATAAGCAAATCATATGCCTCTGCAATGAGAACCTCCGCATTATCAAGAAGAAACTCTTTGTCCTCCTCGGAGATCTCTTCAAAAGATTCATGAGCTTCCTGATTGTTGCCGCTTTTGTTGGAAAAGGCATTTTTGAAGGCATTTTTGGACTCTTTGGAGCTAGTTTGTGAGCCCTTAGTGCCCGATATAGAATCTTTGCCACTTTCCTTGGATCCTGACTTGGAATCCTTTCCACTTGTCCTGGAGCCCTTCGAGGAGTTAGATTCCTTAGTGCTGGATTTCGATTCTTTTGCGTTTGTTCTGGAATCTTTAGTATTCGACCTCTTTTTCGAATCACACTGTAGAAAGCTTCCTATCTTAGAGGACCTGGAATCTGTAGATTCAGAATCCGATATTTTTGTGTTGCCGAAAAAGACCTTATTGATCAAATTCAGCCGGTGTCTGCTATTTGGGTTAGCCAAAAACCTCTTTGTCTCCACGTGAGCATCTGTCAATGAATCTTTGGCCTTGTCCCTGATTGAACGTGCTTTTTTCTCGAAAATGGCAATCTTTCGCCCACGCTCCACATTTTCAATATGCCCAAACTCATAAATAAAGGATAACTCCGTTTCGAAAGGATCACTTTCGAGGGTGAGGCCAAACGTCTTAGCCCTCCACCGGATGCTAGGCATTTTGATGGCCTCCTTTGCTGAAGGTTCGATTCTGGAAAAATCATTGATGTCCTTCGATAAGTTGTCGAAATTTCGGTGGATTTGCAGGGCTGCCTTGACCGATGTGATGAGATTATCAATAACAGTGTAGACAAGATATTGGAAGGGAATATTCAATCTGATGGCCCGGGTGTTCAATGTGATGGAGGTTCTGGTCACTCTGTCAAGGTCTATGTCCGTATCTTTAATAGACACCATGCGGGCCCAGAATTTGGTGGTTGGATGGACAACATAAAGACGAAGGTAACCGAGCTGGCAGTGAGGTTGAATTAGGATGTCTCTCAAATGTAAAGAGTCAATCTCAAGCAAAATGTCCACATTGTGAGCCAACCTTGCAACTGTAGTGCAAGAACCAACGACCACGTCGAAATTAAACTTCTTGTCATGACCCCTGAGTTGGTTTTTCTGCTCTTTCGAGTATGTCTTCTCGATCTTTGGGGTGATCATTTTGACCAAAAAATGGGCGTACATCATACACCAAACCAAGAACGTGTCGACTCTGCCGTGGATTTCGGGGATGGTCAACACTAATTTTCTATGGTTTTTTTGGGGGTTCAGTAATTGAATGTCTTCCACCAAGAGCACTCTTTTCACAGTTTTCACGTCGTCCTCAGAATCAATGGACGAGAATCCACTCATTCCTGACTCAATACTGAAAGTATCCTCAAGTTCCGCCTCTGCCAAACCTTTGGCGTTCGCCTTATCGAAATCATCAACATATTCACGAGAATAATCACTCAAAGTGTTAGCTTGGAACTGCTTCAAAAGCGCTTCAAAAACCTCTTCTTTCCTCAAATACTTGACTTTCAAGTCCGTGGCAGAAAATGAAACACCTCTCTTTAGATTGCCCAAGTCCACATCCTGGTTGCTTTTCTCGTCATGGATAATATGCGATGGAAGTGAATCATTGCATATAATGTATGTCAGGATAAGGTTGGCACGCAACTTGATGGAATGAACAATAGGAGGAAGTATATCGAAAATGTCCATGAGCACGGTCTCAACTTCTGACGTAGAAGACACACGTGAAGATTTTCTTGAATAACCGGGGTCCTGGCTCATTTGTGCGCAGGCATAATTGGATCTCTTGATTTTTTCGTCTTGGATCCGTCTCATAACATGGAAGATCATAGTGTTGACCGACTTGAGCTGGAAACTCTTGCATGAGACTCTCAAGGATATCTTGCGGTCTGCAAGACTATAGCATATCAAAGAGTTAAGTCCCGAAAGAAAGATCTTGTTCTCTTCAACCTCGGCATAGAGGTTTCGAAGCTTGACAAAACTCTTAATAGAAGACACGCCATTCAGCTTCTGTTCATTCAACAAATTACCGATATTTTTGCTGGAAGATTTGAAGATCAAGCCCTGCGATCCTGTGTCGGTGATGATGTTGCTCATTGAGTTTCTGTGAAACTGGGCATCCTCCTCGCTGGGCATGTGCAAGGACCCTTTGAGATCCACAATGATAACCTTAATCAGAAACATTCCGATCCGCTTAAATCTTCGAGCCATTTTTATTATAAAGTCTTCTTGGGTTTTCTGGTCGCTGCTTTCTTTGCCTGTTAGCTTACATCCGTTCTTACCGTGTTCCTCGCCAACATCGAAGAAGAAAGAGAATTGGTCGAAGAATATGTTGAAAGCTGGATTGGTCATACTAAGTGTAGTTGACACATGCACTTGGAAATCATCAGGAGAATTCAGCTTGGAAGCACGCACAAAGTCTGTCCAGTCAAGATCCAAAATATAAGTTAAAGACGGAAGCTCAAGACACGTCAGATCAAGGTGGTACAATTTGGCCGAGGTGATGTTGGAGGAGATCTTGCCAAGGGATTTTTGCTTGAAGGCCTGGTCACGGCTGAAAGCAACCGAGTAACTTGAAGCTACGATCTTGAGCTCCTTGAATTCGATAATGCTCTGATCGAGCTTGACTTGCATGGACTTTACCAAGTTGGATTTTTGGAAAAGCTTGCGCAAATTTAAGCGCCACTCATTGGGCTGAGAGTTGTCCTTCTTATTTCTAGACCGAGTCTTTTCAAGTATTAAAGGAATCTTCTGGAGATGGAAATCCCCAATGATTAAGGAAAATTCAAAGCTTGCTAGATTGGCAACAATCCGTTGGCGGATTTCCTTGGGGCACGAGAAATCGACCGAGCACGTCATAGACAACTCCGAATTATGGAAAAGCCGGAGACTGGAAACAGAACAGTTGCGGGACTTATCTTTAATGAAACAGTCAAGCACGGTGGCACAAAACTGAGCCTTGTTATTTTTATAAGTACATTCAAGCTTGAGGTATGCAAAATGGAAGGAGACGTCTTGATGCATGGCATGGTGGAAGATGGAGAAGTGGAAGAACTGGAGCGTCATGTCGTTGATCCAGCTATGGTTGACTAGAAACAGGTACAACCATTTAGGAAGCACAAATGCCACCGAGTCCTCAAGAACCAGTGGTAAATGAGAGCTCTTCAGAGGGTACTTGGCCTTCTCTAGATCCTTCTCCACATTTCGGTCCACAATCACAGTATCCTGGAACGCAAGGGTGATCATTTTGAAAGGACTCTTGGAGGACCATCTAGACCACGAGGAATTAAGGCGTAACGTGATCTTGCCGATTTTGATCGTGACGTTGGGCGTCGAGATCTCCACTCCATGTAAAGCCCTCCATCGGATGGACTTTACTCGAATGTGCGGTATGAGGTTGACCGCAAGTAGTAGGCCGAGGTAGCTTGCCAGGAGAGTAAGGAGAACCTTGTATATTAAGAGCATTGATGCTGGACACTAGGAATGAAAAATGGTGGAGATGTATGGGGCAATTGGTTGTTTAATGAGATATTCCTCATTGGGTGCGTGAAGCAAAGATGCCGGACGCCCGAATCTCAAAGCAAGTGTGCACGCCGCATCTGATAAGACTATACATGCCTATAATAACATCCAACTTAAGACATTGGTTCCGTTAGATCTGATGGTTTGGGAAGAGAATAATGCTTCACATGCGTCCTGCATACACCCCGGAAACAATGGGTTTTCAATTCCCATCAACTGCCCACCATGGCCTTTTCCGCGAGCCGTATCATGTCCGACCCACTTCCCCCACCCATATGTGAAGAACACTTTATTGGGGTTAATTCCTGACCCAATCCATCTCCGTATATTCAGGTTATGGTGGAATCTATGTATTGACAGGATTATTGTTTTTTTATATAGGTTACGCTTTTTGCTTTTTATGCTGATCTAAATCCAAGCGATTTTTAAAGCCCTTAATTTTTTGGCCCTTTTAACTCTTTATCCTTTTTTTCCTGTACCCTATTCATGTTCTCCTTCTCTCACTTAACCTCTATAATACTTGGGCACTGTGAGCGCACTGTAGACTGCAAACAGACTCTAAACATTTACACTATTTATTGAAGCCATTAAAAAAATAAAAAAAAAACACACAACCATTCATTTCTTCTTCTTCTCCTTCTTTCAAATTATAGCCCACTTTTTCCCTGGGTTTTTTTTTTGATTTCAAAATCTGTCTTCTCCAGGCGTGCGCACCTCAAAATATTGCCACACCTAATCTCACTCTGGAGCAAAGTGTGCTTGCCTCACACAAACTATAACATCATCCATACCCACCATGGAAGCAATCGTGGATGCCCCACCGGCGCATGTTGGTGCCTTGGCAAAGTCGCAAGACGAAAACGGTATCTACTTGAAGTTGAAAAAATTGGAAAAAGAGTTGGACTTGTTAATGTTACAGGAGGATTACATCAAAGACGAGCAACGCCACTTGAAGAGAGAGTTGGTGCGTGCACAGGAGGAGGTCAAGAGAATCAGATCTGTTCCGCTTGTTATTGGCCAGTTCTTGGAGCCAATTGATGAAAACACTGGCATAGTCTCCAGTACCACTGGCTCCAACTATGCTGTGAGAATATTATCTACCTTGGACCGAGAACTATTAAAGCCTTCTTCTTCGGTTGCTTTGCATCGTCATTCCAATGCTCTTGTGGATATTTTACCTCCTGAGGCTGACTCCTCCATATCTATTGTTGGCGATAACCAAAAGCCTGATGTCACCTATGCTGATGTGGGTGGCTTGGACATGCAAAAACAAGAGATCCGCGAGGCTGTGGAACTTCCTTTGACGCAAGGTGACTTGTACTCACAAATCGGTATCGATCCCCCTCGTGGTGTCTTGCTCTATGGCCCCCCAGGAACGGGTAAAACCATGTTGGTCAAAGCCGTGGCCAACTCAACCACCGCTTCGTTCATTCGTATAAACGGATCGGAGTTTGTTCAGAAATACCTTGGTGAAGGTCCAAGAATGGTGAGAGATGTGTTCAGACTTGCCAGGGAAAACTCACCTGCCATCATTTTCATCGATGAAATCGATGCCATTGCTACAAAGAGATTCGACGCCCAAACTGGTGCCGATCGTGAAGTGCAGAGAATTCTTTTAGAGTTGTTGAACCAGATGGATGGTTTTGACCAGACTTCCAATGTGAAAGTCATTATGGCCACCAACAGAGCAGACACTTTGGATCCTGCTTTGTTGAGACCCGGAAGATTAGACAGAAAGATCGAGTTCCCATCGCTAAAGGACAGAAGAGAGCGGCGGTTGATTTTCTCCACGGTGGCTTCCAAAATGTCGTTGGCCCCCGAGGTGGACTTGGACTCTTTGATTGTACGTAACGACCCTCTCTCGGGAGCTGTGATTGCTGCCATCATGCAAGAGGCTGGTTTGCGTGCAGTGAGAAAGAACAGGTACATGATCTTGCAAAGTGACTTGGACGAAGCATATGCTGCGCAAGTGAAGACGGGCACGGAGCATGACAAATTTGACTTCTATAAGTAGTATCTAGTATTTATCTATAGAAGATGGTAAATTCCGATTCCGGGCTGTAGACTTTTCTTGTCGGAGAAGTCCAAGTGGTCCAAGTCGAGGTGGAGAGTATGAGACCAAGTTAGATTGAACAGAGTCTCATTAAAGGAATGAAACGATGCAATTGGAACAACAATGTATACGTCATTCACGTGACGCCTGCAAGAGGACACAACCTCTTCAAGCAAACCAAACTCCATTCCTTGAGCATCAACAATCACCAAGTTGGCCTTCTCGTCCACCCGAACGTATGTTCTCTCGTTGCTCAAAGATATGGTTTGGAGCCCGGGTATATCACCTACCATCCATGTTGGAGGAGTATAAGTTCTCCACCAAATGTAAGCGCTCGAAGAGGATTCAATTGAGAATTCATCGTGGATCTGAGAGAGTGCTGGAACAACTCCACCTTGGTGCATGATACCCATAATAAAGGACATGACTGCATTGAACGATAACCACGATATCATCAATAAAGACGAAAGCCAGGGTCTAGACTCGGACACGGTCTTGAAAGCAGCCACATCAAAACAAGAACAAAGAAGAGGAACCACAGGAATAAGAAAGCGCAATTCCTGGTGTGGTACAACCGACAAGAACAAGAGGCCACTCATTGCAGTCATAAAAGGAGTGGTTTTCCAGTAGCAATTGCGCAAATTGGGCAAGAGAAAAATGAGGCCTGGGCCCATAATCTGTGGAAGGTTGACCAAGATATGAGTGTAGAAAGGGTGAATGCCATGGAGTGCTAAGTTCAGATATTGAGTATTGTAGACCAAGCTATTGAGCGGAGTCACAATATACTGAGACCAGTTCCAAGGGTTCTTAGCGATTTCCTCAATTGACTTGCCGGAGAATCCTATAGTGTCAATGACAATAAACAATGCAGAAAACACTGCAAATGTAACCAAGGAAACAAAGGGCATATACTGCCATCTCCAACAACACTTGAAATAGAAAATGCTGGGAAGAATGAAGAAAGCCGGAAACGTGATTCGGTTAAATGTTCCTAGCGCAAAACAACTCCCAATTACCGCAGAATACTTAACAATGTCTCGATGGGAGTATTGCATATCCTTGGTTTCCGTGACCCTAAGAAAGCGCAATTCATTGATCATCCACGTGGTGACTAGCACCAAAACCGTTTCCACCGAGTTCGAAAACGTATGTGACTGGTACACTAGAGACACAAACGACGTCAGCACAAAGAAGATGGCCTTGATCCTCTCCTGTTTCGATGGAAGGATCTGGTAAAGACACCAATCCGTAGCCACCCACGAAACAACCATAAAAAGCAACCTCACCAGAAACCAGATCTGCAAAGGCGAAAAGCCCAACCAGGAAAACACCTTGAGAGGTCCATAGTAGATCAAGTACAAGGGCGCTAGACTGCGAGCAGGGAAAGCGGGATCAAACTCCCATGGAGGATTGGAGTGGTAGGCTAGAAGTCGCTGTGCTAAAACCTCAAAGCTCTGAAAATGTTCATCGGGATGAATGTACGACTCAGACAAGGCTAGGATGAACCTTAGAGCGAATGTACCAAGGTATACATATCTCCAGGAGAAAGAGAGCATTGAAGGTAGTGATGAAGAGCGCACTGTAGATGCAGGCACATTAGATAGATCTGGTTCTACCCTTTTTCCAAATCTTCAGACTCTGACATTCTGGACATTTACTTTCTGATGCTTTGATTTCGTATCTCTTACTTTATCTATTTAATCTACATCAATGTCTGTAACTTTTGGTCTATATGCAATGGTACTACTCTTCCTCGTCAAATACATCGTTATGCTGTACGGCAGTCTCGACGTCACTTAACCCGTCTTCGTCATTAGCCCCGGCATCCATCATGTCTTCCTCCGCTTCCTCCTCGTAATCGTCTTTGCCGTCCAATTCCATGTCCTCATCGTCGAAGTCCTCCTCACTTCCAATTATGCCTTGTTCGACTGCATCATCAATCTCTTCAACATATTCCACATCAGACTCGCCGTCCTCGTTATGCACGTGAGAAGCCGACGACCTCAAAATATCTTTCTTCAACACGTTCTGTTGCTCGATCATATCTAATCTGCCTTGCAACTCTAAAAGACGAGGTAAGGTGGATGCCTTCTTGGTCAAGATCGCATGCAAGTTGGCCAACTTGTTGCTCAAGTTAGGAATCGACGAGATCATTCCGCCGTGTATGATAATAATCCATTTGAGCCAGAAGTTCAACTGGTCGGATCTCTGCTGATGAAGCGAAATGCGCTCTCCCAATCTATCCAAAAGAACCACGGCTAAAGAAGAGTCCAACCTCGACACGGTGTTTTGCACCACACTTGGGTTCTTGTTGGCCAAGACAGTCTCCAAAAGAGAATGATCATTATTTCTTAAAGCCTGCGAGAGCACCACCGTTAGCGTGCCCGCAGTGTGTTTTTGAAGTCTTTTGCGCTCGGCCTCAAGGTTCTTTCGGGCTCCACCACTAAGTTTTTCTAGCTTTTCGGCCAAAGTATCTTCGTCGTCATCATCTTCGTCATACTCAAGGTCGTTTTGGAATGCATTACCCTCGGTCACCACCGTGGTGTTTTCCGTGTATAACTTTGCGGCAGCCACATCATGGCCCGTAGCGTACAGGTCCACAGGCTTAAACTCGGACTTGGCTTTCGTGATCGTTTGGGATCCAGAAAAGGCAAATCCAGTCTCGGTATGCCAAGGAATAGCATCGAACTGCGAAAGCGATGCATTCACTGTCCATGTAGTATGCAATACACTCTCACTGACGGACAAGCAGTTGATGGGCAAGAGCTCATCGTCGGGGTTTCTGATTTCGTCCGCAGGTCTAGAGTATTTAAGAGTAGCATCTGAATGGCGAGACTTAATTGACGAGGCAAGCTGCTTCCTCCTCTTCTTGGAAGACTCTTGTGCTTGCGCCTCGATCTTCAATGGGTCTTTAAAGAGCTCGAGGAGTCCGTTCTCCGTGATCACTGCTGCCATCGACAAGTCTCCGGAAACACCCAAGTCGATTTGAGTGATTGCAGACTGGGCCACCAAAACAGACCGTGCAGCATTGCGAGAGATGGAGTAGATATTGGCAAAACGGTCTCCTTCTGCAGCCGTCAAGAATAAATCTGGTTCTTCAGGAACAGGAACAATCAGCACCAACGGTTGAATGTGAGCAGGAAAACTCTTCACAATCCTCTTACCAAGCACATCCACCAAGTACACATTCTGCGTGCCTATAAGGAGATGAGGCTCATCTTGGTACATGACAGAGGAGATTCTGGAGATCAGTTCCGTAACATCAAGCATATCTGTCAAGGCAAACTTCTGCACAAGCGAACGATTCAGGAGATCCCATTCACACAAATTGCCTCCGATATCTGCCGACCATGCAGTTCTCGTGATCTTGGAGTAATGGAAGTCTGTGATGGTAAGGTTCGTACAACTCTCGAGTTCTCCCACTATACTATTGGAAGCAGGAGAGTAGATCTGCGTAGAGCCATTGGTCAAGCATAACGCCACCTCCTTAGGGGAAATCCACTCCAAAACAGACAACTTGGTGCCCTTGCTTAGAGAGAAGAGCGTGTTCAACAGGTCCTGAGCAGCCACCATGGCCTGGACTTTCACCTGGTGGCTGTCCAAAGACTGCACTACCAGCGCCAAGTGGGTATTGGTTGGGTCGAACTTAGCTATTACCGACTGAGTGGACATGTGGAGTGTAGGTAGAAGTCAAGGCGCTGTAGAGAGAAGGCTAAGCGATGCATTTTTTCTCAATGGCTGAGAAGTCACGTGATGTACTCCGGACTTGCGAAGAGCATACTCCGAAGAGGCAAATTAGGTGTGAAAAGATTGAAGAGACCTTCAGGAGCTTTTTATTTATGATTTCAAGTAATCCTTCAAATCCAAGATTTTGGAACTGTTTTTTTTTAGAACGCATGATGGAATGTTAGGCTGAGTTATGTGGGACGCGCACGACCTTGCATAAACAGTGAGTGTCAATAGACGGTGCAGTCACCTTCTCGTAACGAACCACAGTGATCTCATAAAATGCCTCTTTGTGGTGGTGGAAGCAAGACCAGTACGTATCAAGCGAAGCCCCTGTATTAATATTTACTAATCTCTAGTCCAACGGAAAATCGTGATCCTTGGCGATGGTGCCTGCGGCAAAACATCACTTCTTAATGTGTTCACCAGAGGCTACTTCCCCCAAGTGTACGAGCCTACGGTATTTGAAAACTATGTGCATGACATCTTCATCGATGGCCAGTCTGTGCAACTATCATTGTGGGATACTGCTGGTCAAGAAGAGTTCGATCGTTTGAGGGCCTTGTCCTATTCTGATACCCACTGCATAATGTTGTGTTTTTCGATTGATTCCGTGGACTCCTTGGAGAATGTGCAATCCAAGTGGGTAGGAGAGATTGCCGATCATTGCGAGGGCGTCAAGCTTGTGTTGGTGGCGTTGAAGTGTGATTTACGGAATCAGGAGGAAGATCCTCACAGTGCCCAAGAGGACGAGTCATTCAACCCATACTCCAACCAATCCGATGCTCACGGCAGCCACAAGAAGCTTATCCCATATGAAGAGGGTCTAGCCGTTGCCAAGAAGGTGGGTGCCTTACGGTACTTGGAGTGTTCTGCTAAAAAGAACAGAGGTGTCAACGAAGCCTTCTCTGAGGCTGCCAGATGTGCTCTCAACGCCAAGCCGAAGGGAGCCAATGACATTGAGCCCGAGAGAAAGGGTTGCATTATTTTATAGGACGGTGATCCATCAGATTCGCCTACCTGATTTCCCTTGGTATTGTAGCCTGTCACTTCTTAATTCTACTAGCCTTTTCCTGGAGTGGGGCCTGAGCTTGAAATGCTCTATATAACTTAGTTATGTTTACCAAGACTCTTCATGCTACCAACCTGGCCGTATGTTCCATTTATTGGAAGTTTATATACATGTCCTCTTTGTTGTGCTACTCTTTGTTGTGCTACTCTTTGAACGGTGCGACCAAGAGCTTTGTTCTCTCGTCCCAGATATCTTCGGAGCTTCCGTTGAGCTTGGATGCAAAAAGTTTCTCTCTATAGTAATTCTGTACCCTCTTTCTTCTTTCAAGTTCCCGGGGGTTCCCGGCCAACTTATCCACGTCATTCGAGCCTTCGGAAAAGGTACCGTTGAATACGGCAAACCAAAGCTTCTCCCGCTCCAAACCACAGGTGGTGTATGTGCCGTACCGATAAAAGTTCCTGACCTGGCCTCCCAAAGCAAAACATTGGAGGACTTCGTCGAAGGACGAGAGGATGGATAAATCCGAGGGGAACGAAGAGATGTCGTTTTCTCGTATGGTTCGGAGGGCCTGCAGTCTTTTATCGGCGATCTGGGCATCTTCTTCGTGAAAGAGGCTCTGGAGCTCTCTTAGTTCATCTTGGCTCATTATGGGATGTAGTGTTACTAGATTTGGTGGATGGCTAATGCTGTGGCTGAAGTAGTGGTTGAAGCTGTGGTTGAAGCTGTGGTTGATGCTCTGGTTGATGCTCTGGTTGAAGCTGTGGTTGAAGGTGATGACTGAAACTTGGTGGATTCGCGCGCTACATTAAATTCTATTGAGGTCGTGTTCAGGTCGTGTTCAGGTAGTCTTGAGGTCGTCTTGAGGTCGTCTTGGTCTTGAGGTCGTCTTGAGGTTGTATTTTCCAGGCACCTGTGCCCGGTACCGATATCGAAAATTAAAATCTTGGCTCGAGAACCAAGTTTCCCAAGGCATTTTTGGAGTGCCCTGCCTTTAACTCGAACGCAACTTGTCCACGCACCAAGGTTTCCATGACTCTTCCCTGGAACGTCATGCCATCGTACGCAGTCAACTTGTTTTTAAAGAAAACCTCTTTGTTTTCCACGATGTATTTTGCTTCTGGATCAAACACAATCAAGTCAGCATCGTAGCCCACGGCAATCTTTCCTTTCTTGTGCGATAAACCCACCTGCTTGGCTGTGTTCCAGGAACACCATTGCGAGATCTCGGCAAAGCTTACCGGAGGCGATAACTTTTGGCCCTCAGTGAATAAAATGGGTAAGCCAAACCCAACAGACGAAATGCCTCCCCAGGCTGAGAAGAAATCTCCCTTCTCCAAACCCTTCAAGTCGGGTGTGCATGGAGAATGGTCCGACACCACCGTTGTGATAATACCACTTCTAAGAGCTTTCCATAAAAGCTTTCTGTTTTCATCGGTTCTGATTGGAGGACAGCATTTGAAGTGGGTCAGGCAGTTGGAGATCTTCTCGGCTGTAAGAGACAAGTAGTGGAAACAGGTTTCTGCAGAAATGGGGAGGCCCATGGACTTTGCTGCCCTCAATAACGGCACGGCTTCGTGCGTGGCCAAGTGCACAATGTGCAATGGAACATGGGGGTTTTTCAATGAGCAATTGACAATCTCTGCAATTGCAGTGGTCTCGAAGCTGTCGGGTCTAGAGGCCAAGAATGAGGTGTAGAACGTGGGGTCCACGCCGACCAAATCAAAGTCCTCCTTCTGAGCCATCTGCCAAGGATCTTCATAGTTTTCCTTGAGCATCTCTGAGTCGAAGTCAAGCGTCTTGGCCAAAGGTGACTTGTAGCTGCTCAACTCCAACTTCTCCTGGTGGTCTGGGTTGGCCAAACGGGCAAACTTACCAAACTGGGGCTCCGATGCCTGTAAATATGGCGACTTGGCCAAAGCCTTTCTTTGGTTTTCAGTCAATATATCCTGGTTGATGAACTTGTTTCCCCTGCCTCTGTACTCCCTCACGTCATAGTCCTCGGGCTTGTGTCTATTCAAAAGATTGACGACCTTGTTTGGAGCTCTTCTAATGAAAGATGCAGACATACCGAGGTCAAGCGACTCCATTTCTTGTGCAAGTGGGATGGCGTCGCTTTGATGCGAGATCAAAGAGTCATCATTATCGGAGCTCTCTTCTTCAGCCAGCTCATCCTCTTCATTGATATCTTCCTCGAGGTCAAAGAACGGCGTTGCTTCGTGATTAGGCACCAATTTCGGCGTCTTGGGGCCATTGTCCTGAACAAGGACCGGCACCTTGTGGTTCTTGTGAGGCTGCATCTCAGCATGAAACATCAACACGGTCTGCTCACCCTTGACTTTCTTCATGGCCTTGTTAATGTATTGTGGGTTGATAGCAGGAAACTCGTCGACACCCGAATCAATCAAAAAGCCCTTGAACCCTCTCACACCCATCCGAACCAACGGAAGCAAGTCGTCAAGGTTGGTGGGTACCATTCCACCCCAGAAACCGACGTCCACCCAAGTTTGGCCACGAGCGGCTTCAATTTTCAAGTTGAAGTTCTGGACCGTGGTGGTTGGCGGAATGGCATTCAATGGCATATCAATGACTGTGGTGACACCTCCGGCAGCAGCAGCCTGAGTTCCCGTAGCAAAACCCTCCCATTCAGTCCTGCCAGGTTCGTTCAAATGCACGTGAGCATCCACCAAGCCGGGCAAAACCACCAACGGCGACACATCCCTATAGTGACCAGGGTGGATATCGAATCTCAGAAGTAAGGGATCATGGAGCTGCAAAACCGAGTGGGCAATGTGAATGATTTTTCCCGACTTAAGCGAGTATATGATGGTTGCCGGAGCAGGCTGTTTAGCCAATAGGACGTGTGTAGAAGCCAAGGCCCGGGACATATTAATGGTGGTATACAGGCAGGGGGTGGGGGTGGAAGTATAGAATGAGGACTAGGAAAATGAAGAGCCAGTGCGCGGCTTCAGCCTTTTGAATGAGGATGCGCGCATGAACCACGGGATCGGACAGAACGGAACTTTGAGGGTTCTGAAAATTAAGTAATTCCGAAGTTCCAATTCTTGGCTCTTAAAGGGTGTAATTTTTTAATTTTTTAAATCCAAAGATATTATTTCTTAGTCCAAATGTCGTTATTCTTTTGTCCTTTGACTCTTGTCTAATTGTCTAATTGTCTTTTGTCTTTTGTCTAATTCTCTAATCTCTAATCTCTAATCTCTAATTATCCATTGTCTATGTAGACGGTCTAATCGTCGAAAGTGTTATGTCTAGAGTGAGTGTGTTATTCTACGCTCAATAAATCACACATTCAGTACATAAACATAAATCGCACTCATTGAAGAAGATCTCTACTTGTATAGATACTTCAATAATAACATATGATGATCCTATAAATAATTCGTTGACTGCAGATAATGACCAAGAAACCTCATATGAAATTTCTTCTTATCTTAATTTTATGAGATATCATTGGTTCGGTTGGGGTCCCGATTTGGTCCCGATTTGGTTCCGATTTGGTGTGCATTGTTTTTAGCTCAATGCTCCTAACGTATTAATGCGGGACTCTTCGGCGTGGAGCGGCGCGCGTCGGATCTGACCGAACAATGCACTGCGCCAATCATATGAATGCCTTGGTGGAGTTTCCGCACTTAAATGTATCCGAGTTTGGTCCAAAGACCTGATGTGTTTTTATGAATAAAAGGGGTGATGAAAGGAATGGGTACTTTTAATAAAATGTATATATAGTTTTATTTAGAGTGTTATATCAATTTCTTTTGGTTCTTTTTTGGTGCTTTTTTTGGTCTTTTTTTGGTGCTTTTTTGGTGCTTTTTTGGTGCTTTAGGGTGTAGCATTAATGTCTGTGGTGGGAGTAAATGAGGTGCGAGTGTGAACTGAAATGATATCTCAGATGGACTTGAATCTCAAGATCAAGACCAATGCCCCAATATTCTTAGTCCTTAGACTTTATACTATTTTGGATATGATTTATAATCTCTTGCTCTGTATACTGGATCTATTCTTGCTCTGTATACTGGATCTACTCTTGATCTGATGATGGATGCGCTTTCCCCACCTGTGCCAGTTGCACCCATTTACTCCAAGCCATCAAGATTGCAACATATTTTTGAACAATTGCTCTTTCAATCTCAGATTCCTAATGGTTTTTTGATCCACTCGAAATACTTCCATCCAAGGATAACCTCATTCTCAAATTCATCTGTCTTATCAACAGTCCAAGTTTTCACCCTTGAAGCTTTGTTCTTTCTCCTAACTCAAAAAGTCACCAACTGTTTGCCGTCTTTGCTCTTGGCAACAGCATCCACGAACACCAGCGCCAAGTCCTTGCCAGTGAATTGGGTCTCGACCGACTTGGCATCAATCAACTTACCCTCCTCATACCATTCCACAATCTGATCCATGGTCTGTCTCTTCAACTCTTTGTTGGACTTCAAGAGCTCCGTGACCCAAAATCCAGCACTGGTGACGTTCTTGAAGATGTGCAAAGATGTGGGCAAGATCACAGGCTGGTACGACATTCCTCCGTATGTCAACATCAACCCATTTGGTGCAATCTTACGAGCAATTCCAGTAGACGATTTTCCTCCCACACAGTTGAGAGCCAACTTAACTTCTCCGCCGGTGCTCTTTACCCACGACTTGATCTCTGCACCAAAGTCACGAGAGTTATTTTCTTCCTCTGTGATCACCTGCGTGGCTCCATTGATGTTCTTCAAGTCAGCCTTCACCTCGTCCAAGTTCTTTCTGTCACGGATCACCGAGAGTGAATTGATGCCCAAAATCCGACCGATCTGCGTGGCGTACTTACCCACAGCAGAGGTACCTCCGTTCTGGATGAACCAGTCCTTTCCGGGGTCGAGTTTGATATAGTGTGTGAGCATCAAGTATGCTGTCAATGGGTTCACGGAGATAGTGGCACCTTGGTTAACCGAGAGGCCGAATCTCTTGCCGTTTCTCCTGGACTCACTTGGGCTGGGGATCTTCATCATCTTGTGTGATTCACACAAGGCATGCGTTCTCCAAGTACCAAAGTTAACGTTGGAAGGAACGGCCCAGTCTCCCACCTGGAACTCCTTGACGTCGGAACCAACGTGGATCACCTCGAATAAGCCCTCGTTTCCGCATACGGCCAGAGGCTTTTCGGTGCCCAAGTCAGTGGTTTTTGGTGGTTGCGATGGGTACACGCCTTGGATCTGGTTAATATCCGAAGGGTTGATAGGAGCTCCCAATGTTTTGACCACAATACTATTGGCATCCAACTTCTCCTCGTTGATGTCATAGGTCTGGGTAGACAAGACCTCAGAAGGTTCTCCATGGTCAGAGAACACCACAGCTTGAGCAGTAATCATTGATCTGAAATGGATGTGAGCGAATTGGTTACGGGCAAATTGGTTGTGAGCGAATTGAGTGCTTCTGACGACTCTGGATGGGAGCTTAAACATTTTCTGGAGAAGACGGGGTAGAGAAGTGAGAGGTTGCGGTGAAGTCCCCACTTTGGCAGGTCACGTGCCGCACCCAATGATTAATAAGCGTGGATAACCCCGTCAACCTCCGAGTTGTGCATCTAAGAGGGGATTATGATTATTTAGAGTTTGGAATTGAGTTCTGGTTTTTTAAGAAAATGTTGTTGGTGTTAAATTAAGCATGGGGCTGGTATACTGACTGGTGTGACCCCAGCCTCAGTAAGTTCCCAAGTACTGAGAAGACGATAATGACTGAAAAGACTATTTTGACTGAGAAGACTATTATGACTAAATACAGGTAAGACCTTTGGAATATAGCACAATCTATTGGGCTTTTGAGTACTTAATACCTATTTGATTTGCTAATCCGATTTCTTTAAGCGGTCGTTTCTTTGTCTAATCTTGATCTTGGTATTCTGGATGGTCCCCACAATAAAGTAGATCACATTGAAAAACACCACCCAGAGCTCAGGAGGCACAAAGTTCTGAGCCACAGTCAAAGCCACTAACGAAGTCATGGCAGAGGTACGGTAGATTAGCCAGAAGTTGTTCTTTAAGCCCAGTATAACGGTGTGCTTCAAGGCCTTGAGGTACTGGGTGCAGGAGCCGGCCGACGCCGATGAAGGCGAATTGATAATGGCTAACCACGACACGAACAACGAGCTCATCAAAGGCGTTAAAGTGGTTAATGATGTGACGAGCTGTAATAGCTTCATTTTGGGACTCAATTTACCCTTGAACACGCGGTTCGAGAGCCCATAGTAATAATGTGAGATGGGCGTAGCAATAAGCGAACCGTAGATAATCATTTGCAATATCTTAGGGCTCAAAACATGTTTGATTTTGATCTCCTTCCCAAATAGTTTGATTTTTTTCTCCCGGTACTCCCCTGATAAGCAAGTGGCCAAGGCTTCATTCAACAAGCAAAACACCCCAGCCGTGGACGATTTGGTCAAGAGAGGGTACTTGGCCAAGCTTCTTAAGTACTTATCGTTCAAAGACATTTTAAAGGGAAAACGTGCGGTAAGATGAGATTGTATACGGCAAAGAAGCAATGGGAATTGGGTGAGTTTATATAGATAATGGGGTGCGCCCGCATTTCCCAAACGGGCTCTTCGAACCTCGGGCGGACCCCGTAGCCTATACCTGCAGAAAAGCGGAAAAGAAGGTAAGGTTGTATGATTACGGTGTATCACAACACGCGTGGGGTCCAAAAGTCGTCCCTTTCTTTTTGTTTTTATTTGTTGGCTTAAACAATGGCTTCGGGTATTACTACGGAATCGAGCAGCCTTCTTAGGGCGCACTGACTGGCTTTCATGCATGCCGATAACGCGCGGCCGACGCGACTTGAGATCACGAACCATCACTTCACTGTAGTCACTGTTTAGTCTACTGAAGTATAGTTAAGTCATGCTACACTACTACGGGGAAATATTTTGAGTATACAAAATTAGAATTTTAAGTGAATCTAAGCATCCTCCTCGTACATGACCTCGGTCTTCTCCAGCCAGTCTGGATGGGTCACAGCCATCTTTTGGTGCGTGTAGAGAGGAGGCAATGGATCCGGACTCTGCCTCAACACGTACTTGCGGAGATTGTGGATTAACTCCTTATTACGGTAATGTGCATGTTTTCTCAAGGAAACACTGAACACATCATCCAACTCCTCCAAGGTCAAGCCCTTGGTCTCGGGCAAGAACCACAACACAAGGAAGAAACCAATGATGTTCCATGCTGCGTACCAGCCAAACGCACCCTGAGGCTTGAACGCATTCTTCAAACGAGGCCATGAAAAAGCCAAGATAAAGTTAAAGAACCAACACGTGGCTGTAGCAAAACCCATACCGATATCTCTAATGTATAAGGGGAAAGCCTCGGCCGAATAGGTAAAGGGAACCGGCCCTTCACCAGACGAGTAGACTGCTGCGAACAAGTAGATACCAATGGTGATACATGCCAACCTGCCTTCCGGCTTCGTGTCAAAGGGAATCCAGAACCCAAAACCAGCCATAAGCAAGAATATCGCCATCAATGGGAAAGTAGTAAGCAAAAGGTTTCTCCTTCCAAACGTATCAATGGTATAGAAAGCAGGAATGGCAAAGAGAAAGTTGATCATACCAAAACCCCACGATGCTAACATAGCCTTGATTTCAGACAAGTTGGACTCAACAAAGATGGATGACGAGTAGTATGCAATCACATTGATACCACAGAACTGTTGCATGAACATCACAACCCAAGCACCAAGGGCACCATTTCTATTTCTTCTAATGGTAAACATCTCATAAAGTCTCTTGAAGTATGGGGCTTCTCCGTAAGCTCCCTCCTCCTTTAACAACACGTACTGGTAGAAGCAGTCACGGGCAGCCTCAATTTCACTGTACCGCAATTGCTTAAGAGAGTCGAAAGCATCAACGTGTCTCTCTTTACCCATCAACCAACGAGGAGATTCAGGTACAAAGGGAACCTGGACAAGAACAATCATGGCAGGAATGGCAGCAGAGGCCAACATTAATCTCCAGTTCAAGCCTCCCTTAATACCGTGATCACCCACGTAGTAGAAAGCTAAAGAAGCAACGTATCCAAACATAATACCCACCGCAGTAAAAAACTGCCAAAGCATCACCAACGAGCCTCTGATCTTAGCAGGAGTGGTTTCAGCTGCGTAAGCTGGAACAGTAGCAGATTTCACCCCCACACCAAGTCCAAGACAAAACCGAGCAATAAATAAGTGGTACCAATTCAAACTCACCAATCCTTGCCAAATACAAGTAATGGCCGAGATCAAACATGTCCAAAAAATGACCCATTTACGACCCATCATGCGGTTCCAGAAATCAGATGACCAACACACAATGGCACAGCAAAGGTAAGGTGCACCATTGATCAAGCCTTCAATAAGATCAGCATCCTTCATATCAGGTACCCCCATTGCTTTGGGATAAAAAAGAGTTGCTCCATTCACCACCGACTCGTCCATACCCTGTACAGCAGCAGCCATTGAGCCTAAAGCAATCACCGCCACCAACTTGGGAGGAATGTGCCATTTATTTGTAGCTTCAGTATTAAGAGCGATTTTCTCCTCCTCTGATAAAAACTTCATGGAATTAAAATCTCCCGGGTTACGGGCCACAGCTGCAGCTTTACCAAATAAAACAGGGTCTAAGTTATGCTTGAGTGCGTAGTTGCGACCCATCTGAATGGTTTGTCTCTCAGAGTACTGGGACAAGATATTGCCGTGTTCACCTTCCCTCTCATCAGCTTGCTTAAGTAAGTCATTATTGTTATCATCAATTTGCTTATCACATGATACCGAAGACGACGAGTCGCCTTTGAGGTCGTGCAAATTAGTATTTGAATCAGACATGCTTTTAAACACTGAGTGCGAATGGTGCAGCAGGCCTTATTTATATACTAGAAACTCCAGCGCCTTATACCCCTCGAGCAAGCTTCATATCACTCATGCATGAACCGTGCAGGAGTCGTGATCCAGAATAGCGGAGAGGTTTCGAATTTCTAACCTTACAATGGGTATGACCTGCATTGGTTTGTAGCATTGGTCGCGGGGCACTAGCGATGGGCCTTAACCAGTGGGGAATTCCCCCGAGAATTATCCCGGCACCATTTGTATCCGTATTATTTTCTCCCTATACTTGAGCAAAACTCTTGGTTATATCTCAAGATCCTTATGATCATCCAAGGTCTTCTATAGCTGCAATTCGACTCCATTGTATGTTTACACACGGCGTGAATACCTTCAACAAGCAAGTATACGCAAGCGGCGTGCATGTAGGCCGACGCATGAGCCCATATCAAAGCCGGGGGTCCTGCACTATTCTGAAACAGGCAACCTCACTGACGTCGTTAGTCAGCATTCCTGCCCTGTCCCAAAAAAGAATACGCGGCAAATATCGACGTGTCCATCTTAAGGAGAATACACGACTGGGTTTTGATGGTGCCAAGGATTGTGGGCCAGAAATGGGGTGTGAATTTCTGGAGTGCTTCTTTTGGAATAGCGCATTAGGCATTCCAGATGCATCTCGCCAATTCCTCACTCTCACGTCATCCTTGACCAGTGGTACTTTGCTGGCCCATGTCTAGTGGTAGGTTTACTCCGTGGGGGATTTGGCTTATGTGCAGATTATGTATTCACACATATTGTTTCATGTTTCATTTTTACTTATCGCCTTACACATTAGGCTGCACTATTGAGTCAGCGCAACTGAGATTCTTATTCTGTTTTAGTTTGCTGCAATCATACCATATCATAGTATCACGTGCGCATTGTTTATCCACACGGCGAAGAGTTTCACCGTCATTTTTGGTATTGTTTTGATCGAGCCATTGGTTTGAAATTCAATTCTTTTGGAGTATACTGGGTTTGACATTCAATTCTTTTGGAGTATACTGGGTTTGGTTTTCTGGGGATGGGGCCTTTGCTTTGTTGCCCTTGCATGCCCGGAGTTCCGCTCTCGGGTGTTCCTTGCATGCCCGCGTTCTCTACTGTTATTGTATGTATTGGTATAATCGTCGGCCTAACGCAAGAAGTCTCTCAAGTAACCGCCAAGTTTCGTAGCTCCCTCCTCTAATGCGTCCTTCAACACATCCAAATCCTGATTGGCATTGCCGCTGAACCGAGATGCAATGTCTCGGGCTGTAGACTCCAAGCCACTAAGCCCTCCTCCACCATGAACACGAGAGCCCGAGCCTCCGTTCTGCTGTTCCTCGTCTTCCCCAAAGTACGAGCTGGACGAAATGGATTGTGCTCCATTGAATGCCAGGAGTTTTTGGCGGGCCTCGCTCTTGGCTGTCTCATCGAATTGGGGCCCTCTGCCAAAGAACTCGTCCGAAGAAATACCCTTCTGTGTTCCGTACTTGTTGGCCACGTTTCCAGTATACTGCACCTCCTTGTAAGCTTTTTTGGCGGATGATTCCGTGGTGTTGCCACCATTGACCATTCCGAAGCCCAACTTCTGGATCTTCACCGTTGTGTCATGGACCTGAGAATTGATGACTGGGGCTGGAGTGTTGGCTGGCTTTTCTGCGATACTCGAGCCCAAGGACAATGATGTTGCCTTGGGAGCAGCAGGCTTGTTCAAAGTCAGCTCCTCGCCCGGCTTGTAGCCCAACAACTTGGCCTCTTCAGCCTCCTGTTTGGCCTTCTTCTCGATTTCATCGAAATCAATCTCTTCAGCCTTGTTCACTCTTCTGGCACGCGTGGTCTTGGGGGCATTACCCTTGGATGACAAGATAGACGATTTACCAGTAGCAGCAGGTGTTCTGTTGGCTCTGATGGCAGAGGCACGAGGAGCAGTGGTCTTCTTGGGAGCCACCGAGACATCATCGCCCAAACCAGGGGTGTTTCCTCTCAGGCTCAATGGGGAAGCAGTTTCAACGGCAGGTTTTGTCCAGTTGGAGAAGAAATCGTCGGTGGAAGCAGTATTGGAGCCCGAGCCTCCAACCAAGGCCATGGAGTCCAGATCGTCTTCAAGAGTCACCACATCCGGATGTTTGAGAGCATCCTGTTGCGCCGTTTTTTGCAACTTCTCTTTGTATTTCTTGGCAGCAGGGCTGGTATACTTTGCATTGGGATCAGCCTTCCCATTAACATACTGCGAGCCTCCATTCTTCTGGAAAAACTCCTTGGCCACAAGATTACCGCCAAACTTGAAGTTTCTCAACTGGATTCTTCGCCACTGGTCCAAATTCAGTGACTTGACAAATGTGATGTGAACTCCCAAGTTCCGGTGCACGGCAGAACACTCCAAGCAAAGCATGATGCCAAAGGGAACAGAAGTCCAGGTGGGGTTTTTATTGGAGCAATCAAAACATGTCTGATTGGCAGGGTTTTGCTTTAACCGACCGAAAATGGTCTCCTGCTCTTCTTTGGTTGCAAATTCCTCCGACATGTTTAATCTGGCGGTGAGTAGATGGTAAGAGGTGCGTGTTTTTTTGCTCCATCAAAACCGAGGCTCTGTATGCAGGCCCCGCACTTGAAAAATCATTTGCGCCCACCTGTTTAAATGATCCGCGACTTAGCATATGACGACGCCACACCAACCTGAGAAACTAGTAAGGTCTAATCTACACCTTACACTTTACACCGGATCTACAATACCGAAATCAATGTCATATAAATGTCATATAAATATCATATAAATGTCATATAAATATCATATAAATGTCATATAAATAATCAAAATAATCATATAAATAATCAAAATGTTAAGAACAATTTAGAATATTTACATGTCCATATTTAAACACTGGTGTAAATATATACTTACTCTATTGAGGTATTGGGTACTGAGACTTACACTGTAATGAGTAGTCTAGGAGCTGTAGTCTATTTAATAAATTATGTATTAGAAATGATTTTAGAAATGATTTTAGAAATGATTTTAGAAATGATTTTAGAAATGATTTTAGAAACTTGATTAAGTAGTGTATCTTTTTTTTTTCTTTTTTTTTGGTTTTTTTTGGTGTGGGTGTGGTTATTCAGTAAGAATGACAAGGTGAGAGTGAGTACTCAAGGTGAGAAAAGATACTGACATGATTCTCACTTTCGCGCACTGTCACATTGAATCCTACATAATACTTTAAACCACTGATAAATTTTTCAAGCTACTTACTGTTTCTATTTGAAAATGTGTTTTTAAATTATTTATTTATATCTTCCCTATGAACTCTATACCTTTGTACTTATAAAATGTACTATCACTATACTATACTATGCTATACTATGCTATGCTATAGTACACTATACTATCACTATACACTATAGTACACTATACTACACTATACTACACTATACTATACTATACCATATTATACTAATATACCACACTACACTATACTACACTACACTACACTACACTATACTATAGTACACTTAACTACACTATACTACACTTTACTACACTACACTACACTACACTACACTACACTACACTACACTACACTACACTATACTACACTATACACGAAGCATTCTACTTCAATATCTAGGAGTAGTCAGTTATCTGTAGTCTTCATTATATACTAAATAGTTATTTTGGTCTTCGTTAGAGGATCTTCAAGATAAGGTCCTTGTTAGAAGCGGAAGTATCATCCACTGTTGACCTATTGGTTTTTAATCACATCAATGGAATGGTCTGGAACCACCGCGAGCAAACTCAATCACCTTCCAGCCGTCGGTCACGTCATTGTCCATTTCCTCTGGAATTCTGGTGAACACCATGGCATAAGTACTCATTTGAATGTGATCCTCGGTTCCAGCTGCCACCTCTCCCGTCTTGGCCTTTCTGTAGAGATGGATCTCTTGAGCACGACACAGCACAACCACCACAGGCACATCGTTAGGCTGCAACATCTTGCACGTGACAATGTCAACTCCACGAATGTCCAAGATTCTACCATCCGAAAATAACCCTTGCTGAATGAACTGCTTGTTGTTAGCCTGCCACACATTGAAGGGAGCCTCACTGAGCCATTGCTTCAACACCGGGTCGTTGTTCTTGATGTATGCATCCAACAATTCCGGCACAATGTAGTTGGTCAAGGTCTTGGTGAAGTCCGTGATTCTGAACGTGGGGTCCATCATTCTGAACTGCTTGACAACCTGTGCCTGTTCGGTCTCGGAGAAGAAGCCTGTCACCTTCTCGATGATAGTTCTGACCAACGAAATCAACCCGTTCTCCGACTCATCCCATTTCTCTCTCATGAGCGTAATGAACCGGCCCACGGGACTCTTCAACTTAAACTCTGCCCACTTTTCTCCAGCACTAGGGCCTGTAGCCTTGTGCTCGGTCGAGACCAAAGCCCCTCCGGCATCCTCATTCTCCTTCACTGGACGCCACGCATTCTTGTCGGACAATCTTCTCTCTAGTTCCTTTTTTCTCAACGCTTCTCTTTGTTCTTTGCTCAAGAAACCACCATATGAAGTGGAAGAGCCATCATCAATGACGTTTCCAATATCCTTATAGACCTGGGTCTTCCGCACAGGCTCGAACGCCTTGTCTGCAACCTCGGCACTGGATCTCACAGTGTTTCTAACACCTTTACCCACGGGCGACTCCCAGGCCTTAGTGGCCACTTCACCCACAGCCTCTGCAGTCTTTTTGGCCACTTTTCCCGCAGCAGAACTTCCTCTTTGCGCATTATCATACGCCTCTTTGGCCCGCTTGAACGCCTCGCTCTCGGCAACTCTTCCGGTCTCATCCTGCAACGCCTTGATGTTCTCCTTGAGCTCGTTGGACTTCTTAACCTCGCTCTTAAAAGTTTGGAAAAAAACCTCCAATGGCGATTTGCCCTTGTTCTCATTACTCCATGCCTGACTGGCACTCAATAGTCTTGTTTGCGTGGCGGATATGGGTCTGACATTCACTGGACGTATTTGTCTGGCAAGTGAGTGGCGTAACATGATGACGGGGATATCCGGGGAGCTGCAAAATATGGTTTTCTAGCTTTGGTATTCACGGGGTGTGAGCTATTGCTTCCGTTTGTTCTATCTATGTACAAGTTTGATGGAGGTCAAGGAGCGATTCGTTTTTCACTTTCAAAGAATTTTTTCAGGATATTTCTGTGCGGGTTTTTCATCCATGACTGCGAAAGATGGAGCTGCATCGGCCGCACCCACCACCATTCACTGAGCCAAAAATCATTGAAACATTGTCTAATTCAATGAATCATATAAAAATGTATTTCATGTACATCATTGGAGATTTCTGACTTCACTGTGAATTCTGGATTCACTGTCCACTGTAAATCTGAACCAAAATTGTCAGCCACAATTTGACGTATCCTGGTCACCTCCGGCTGAAATATTGTGCTACCCGTGCAAGGCCTAAGAGACCCACTCCTCCAACAGTCACGTACTGAATAACGTTTAAAATGCGGGCTTGACGCTTCTCAATCTCGATCGCTTGTGAGTAGCGGATGTCTCCCCGAAAAGAGATCATGGAGTATAATGGAATCCACGAGAATAACACTCCATTGGCATATTTTCCAAGGTAAAAGTCCACCTTTTTGCGGAGCAAGTACAAAGGACTGGTGACTTTGGTGGACATCTCGTAGTAGTTATCCAATGCCAACTTGCATATTGCCTTTAAATCGTCTGCACGCTCCTGGGTATACTTGCCAAAGGCCTCTTGCACGGAACTCTCCTCTATGAGCCTCATCAACACGTGTACGTCCTCGAAACCGCAGTTCATTCCTTGGCCATAAAATGGCACCATGGAGTGTGCTGAGTCTCCAAGTAAAATTGCCCTGTTGTTGGGACTAGCGTATGGAGACACCGAGACCTGCATCAATGAGCCTCGAGGCTGGTGTTCAAAGGCATACGCCAATCCCTTTTCTCCAATAAGCTCATAAGCGTCAGGGAAGCTTTTGCGGAAAAAGTCAAGAAACTCGCTCTTGGACTTTATGGACTCAATGAGGTTCCAGGGACTGAAGAACGTGGAGGTGAATGAGCCATCCTGATTGGCCAATGCTATGAGCATGTAGTCCTTTCTGGGCCAAATATGGAGGTGGTTGGGGTCAATTGAAAACCGTTCACGGCTATTAGCGTCTGCTCCCTCCACGGGAGGAATGGAGAGCTCCATGTACTGCATGTCGATGTACTTCTGGGAAAAATCCATCCTCATGCCCTTTTGCATTTGGTAGCGGAATTGAGAGTGGGAACCGTCAGCCCCTATGATGTAGTCAAAGTCCATTCTCTTGGTATCGCCGTCTTTATCAGTGAAAACAAGCTCCGGTCTACCGTCTCCCTTGATGTTCTCCACTGCCTTGAGCTTATGGTTAAAAAAAATCATTGCAGACGTCATATCCAACTCTTGCAATAAGCAATTGTTCAAGAACTGGCGGTCGATCGAGTTGATGCTCTCTCCAAAGAGTCCATACAACTGGGACTCCTGTTTCGACCCCGTGGAATCATGGATCATGCGGCCCTTCATTGGGATCACATGACGAAGCACCCTTTGAGCCATTTCCAGGTCCACATACTCCAAAGCCCGGATCCCCCGGTCGCTGACGGCCAAATTGATGGACCGTAAAGACTTGGCGGACGCTTCGGCTCGGGGGTCTGCTCTCATATCGAATAGGCTCACCTGGAACCCTTTTTTTGACAACGCCAAAGCTGTAAGGCACCCGACAAGTCCAGCACCTACTACACCAACATGTTCGTGTGGCATTTTGGTGGTGTTTGAATTAATTGGAGTAGATTATAAAGTGCATAGGGTGAGCGCCGTTAATCTACACTGTGTAGGACTGCGACATGCCAGTTAATGCGCATACGCTCCACTCACTGGCAAAGAAGTACTCATCATAGAAGTACTCATCATAGAAGTACTCCATAAGATAAGCAATATTAACCAAGAGGTTCTTTGGCTTTACATTCTGAGAGTTTTTTTTCTCACTACAACTGATTCCTATTTGGGAATAAAATCATTAGGTATAGAGCATGGATCCTCTCAGCCAAGCCATTAGCCTTCTCAACCTAGTACAGCAGTATAGCACTAGCACTAGCACTAACACTAGCACTAACACTAGCACTGACACTAACATTAACACTAGCATTAACAGAGTCATAGGTTATATTGGAATGGAGCTGGACTGCATACAGACGCTAGACCTTGACTGGTTAAAAGCCCTGAGTAACCCTGGTTGCAATATGTTTCAGAAAAAAATAATCTCTTCATTCCAGGACATGTTCTGTCTCAGGTGCACTATGTGCGGAGATAAACATCCACGCTTACGTGAACAGTGCGGATGTCAATCTCCACTACATACTACTTCACATCTACCACGCAGTACCGTAAATGCACTTGCGCCACCCTGCAGCCACAAAATGAAGTATATAAGGCAGCAATCCGCACCTCTGTCAAAAATATTTTTTACTACAACAACTACTACTACTACTAAATAACTCTACAATGGTCAAAGTCTTACTTGCACTTTCTAGCTACCATGGCTCTTTCTATGATGACGGGGCCAAGACGGGAGTATTTTTTGATGAGGCCTACCACCCATGGAAGGCACTTGTTGATGCTGGAGCAGATGTGACGTTGGTTTCTGAAACCGGGACTTTTGGTTGGGACGAACACTCGTTGGTGGGTCTTTTTGCGGCTGCTCTGGAGATTGCTAATGATGAGAGTCATCCATTCATCAAGGCCACTAAAAATATTAAAAAGGCTTCCGATGTCAATTCTAAAGATTATGATATATTCTTTGCTGCTGGTGGACACGGAGCCATTTTTGACTTTCCCGAAGCAAAGGACTTGCATAAGCACATTTTGGCTATTGCCAAGAAAGGTGGTGTAGTTGCAGCCGTTTGTCATGGGCCAGCAATCTTTGAAAATATCAAGACTGAAGAAGGAGACTTCTTTATAAAGGGAAAGGATGTGACTGGCTTCACGGATGAAGGAGAAAAGTTGGTACAGGTTGACCACATCATGAAGGCCAAGAATTTAAAGACCCCTAAGGAAGGGTTGGTGCATGCAGGAGCAAACTATATTGAGCCAGCAGATCCATGGGCTTCTTTTACGGTGACTGATGGAAAGTTGGTGACCGGAGTCAACCCAGCCTCTGCTACTGAGACTGCTGAAAAGGCCTTGGCTGCTCTCAACTAGGCTTATAAGTAACTATTTCCATCCTGTATATATCTACTATCATACTATCATATCTACCATCTGTCATACGTTCTATTGTCTCACTATGCTGAATACTTTCACCATATGCTCATATCAAGTGAATGGGTACGACATGTACTGGTTTGCAGTAACGTGTTGGTCTTGTTGCAAAGGTGCGGTTGAGATTGAGACTGCAAAATATATCCTGCGTAATAGCCAACGTCATGTATTTATCCCACAATGCTACCTCTTTTCTTTTGTTTTTCTCTTTTCTTCTCTACCCTCTCCCTGAGCTCTTCGAGTTGTCCCGAGAGCTCTGAATTGGCTGCGGAAATTTCGTGGTTGGCCTTGATTGTGTTGGTGAGGTTCTCGTTCATGGTAATCTGCGAGTACTTTTCCTCCAACTCACGTTTCTTGGTCACGAGCTTCTCCTTCTCTGCAGTCGAGTCCACTAATTTCTTGTTGTAGTCCTTATTGTCCTGCTGTACCTCGGCGTGTATTTTCTCCAACGTGGCGGTCTTGCTTTTCATCTCCGATAATTTGGCTTGGAGTTCATAGTTGGCCTCTTTGAGATTGCAGAGTTCATTATCGTTTCCTGAGAAAAAGTTCGAGTTGGCCAACCTAAACTTGTTCTCATATTTTATGAGAGCGAAATCCACATCCGTAGATTGTTCCACTGTGCTGGCATCAACACACTGTAAGAATTCCTGCGAGCTGAGGAAGTTGTGGAGCTGAGTTCCCTCCAAGCTCAAAATCTTGGCTGATTCTTTGTTGACCATGGAAATAGCAAGTCGAACAAGGTAATCAAATCCCTCAAAAACAAAAAAGTCCATGATTGCAAGCGAGAATGTTTGCTGGGTAGGTAAATTCAAAAACAACTTGTAGCTGACGTTTTTGAAGATATCCGCAACGTCCACGTCGTGTTTGTTCAAATGAGCGAAAACCAGCGGCACTAGTTCCTCTAGTCCATGCGTAGCTTTGTAGTAGTATTCGTCCCAAGTGGCATTTTGGAATAAAGCGTCGATTTTGAAAAGCAAAGCGAGATGTTCCTGTGTGTTCAAACTAGTAACCTCTTGCAAATGTTGCGAGAGGCCCTTAATAAACTGGAGTTTGGACTCATTCAAGAGGTGTGATGTTAAACAAGAGCTTTCTTTTGCACATACTTCGAATACCTGTAAAACATCCGATTGGGCACCCATGGGGCTTTTGCTCACGCCTAAATCATCATAGCTCGTAGATCTTGTTTTCCTCAATAGAGTCTGGTAGTTTTTAGGGTCCAAAATCGACCTAACGTTCAATACCTTAAGGTAGAGCG
>NLAC01001982.1:0-22370 GCA_002374635.1 Metschnikowia sp. 04-218.3
GGAAAAAATGATGTTAAGATATAGATATAGATAGTAGTAATAGATAATAGATAATAGATATAGATATAGATATAGATAGTTGTAATAGATATAGATAATAGATAATAGATAATAGATAGAAAAATAATTCTAGTAATAATAATAATTCTAGTAATAATAAAAGTTATAGATATAGATAAATAATTCTAGTAATAATAATAATAATAGTAATAGTTATAGTTATAGATAGATAAATAATAAAAGTTATAGATATAGATAAATAATTCTAGTAATAGATATAGATAATAGAAATAGAGATAGTAATAGATATAGATAGTAGTAATAGATATAGATAATAGTAATAGTAATAGATATGGATAGTAGTAATAGATAATAGATATAGATAGTTGTTATATAAATTAATATATAAATAAATATAGATATAAATAAATAAATAAAAATCATAAAATCATAAAATCATAAAATCTAAATAAAATAAATAAAAATCATAAAATATAAATAAATAAATATATCTAATAAATCACTAAATAAATAAAGATATAAATAAAGATATAAATCAGTAAATAAATATATGAATATAGAAATAAATAAATAAATATAAATCATAAAATAAAAATATAGATATAAATAAAAAGATAGATAAAAGATATATAAATCTATAAATATCTAAATAAAAATCTAAATAAAAAGATAAATAAAGAAAAAGAAAGATATACGAAAAATCTAAATAAATCTATAAATAAATAAATAAATATAAGAAACTAAAAATAAAAATATGTAAATAATAAAAAAGGGATAAAATGTGTTAATAAATGAAAACCCAGAGAAGGAAGATGATAGAAGGAAGATAGTATAAGATAGATGTTAGATGATAGATAGTAGAAGGTAGATGATAGAAGGAAGATGATAGATGATAGAAGGAAGATGATAGAAGGTGAGTCTTTAAGATATATAAAAGAAATAATAACAAAAAAAGATATAAATCTAAATTATAAAAGGATATAAATTATGTGTATATTAGATTAAGATATAAAAAGTCAAATAAAAAGATAAATAAATATCTAAATAAATCTATAAATCTATAAATAAATCTATAAATAAATAAATAAAAGAAACTAAATCTAAAAATAAAAAATATGTAAATAATAAAAAAGGGATAAAATGTGTTAATAAATGATACCCCAGAGATGGTATAAGGTATAAGATAGAAGGAAGATAGTATAAGATAGATGTTAGAAGGTATAAGGTATAAGGTATAAGGTGAGTCATTAAGATATATAAAAGCAATAAATAAATAAAAATCTAAATATAAGAAACGATAACAAAAAAAGATATAAATCCCATATAACTATAAATTATAAATGGTTATAAACCAAATATAAAACCTGTGTATCTTAAATTAGGATATAAATAAATAAGATATATAAATCTAATATAAAGCATATAAACTTAAATATATAAAATCAAAGAATAACCAATATATAAATGAGGCCCCCGTGGCATGATATATGATATAATCTATAGTATCGGTATAGAATAAGTATCGTATAATACAATAGTAAAAGAGTATCATGATATCTAGAGTAGTTATATAATGAATAGGTTAATAAATGACATAGATTATTTCAATATCCATAAAAATAAGATAAGATAAGATAAATAAATATCTAAATAAATCAAGAATATAAATTTAATATAACATAAATCAATCAATAAGCTAAATAAATAACTAATCCAATTATATGGGATAACTATAATTATTAATAGTTAGGTTGAGATATAGATATAGATCAAATCAACGAAAATATAAGAGTTACCAAAATATAAATCGTGTGGGGGCCAAATGATATAATCTATAATATAATAGAATAAGTAACATATAAAACAATCAATAAGCTAAAGAAATAAATAACTAATCCCATAATATGGTATAACTATAAAATAGAAAAGTATAGTTGAGATATAGATAAATAAAAAAGATATAAAATCAAAGAATAATAAAACCAATAATATAGGTCCCAGTTAGCCATATGATATAATCTATAATATAATAGAATAAGTATCGTATAATACAATAGTAAAAAAGTATCTATGAGATATAGAGTAGTTATATAATGAATAGGTAAATAAATGAAAGACATAGATTATTTCAATAACCATAAAAATAAATATAATCCCAATAAAATAACTTATATAAATAACCTATAAATATATGAAGTTAACTTATGATATAATAAAAATGAAACTTATATAAATAAGATATAAATAATCCAAGATTTATAAAAGTGATAACGATAAATAAAAAATAATACCAATAAAAATAGTGATATAGATATAATATAAAAAAAATAAGAGTAATTAATATATAGGTTATGAGTCAAACATATGATAAAATCTATCGTATAGAATAGAATAAGAATAGAGTGAAATAGTATCATGATAGAGTAATTATATAATAAATAGATTTATAAATTCATGACATAGATTGTAGAGATATAAATGTCAAAATAAGAATAATATACCCCTTATATATTATAGATATAATGAAAAAAGATATAAATGTAACCAAAATAGATATATCAAGAAAAAATAGAATAAGAATAGAGTGAAATAGTAATATAAAAATGACATAAAAAATAAAGTAACCAATATATACATATGATACATGATAAATGATATATATATAGTGGTATAGATAAAAATCTAAATATTACCTATATATCACAATATAAAATAAAAAAATAAGTAAAAAGGGATAGTAAAGGTAAGAAAAAGAACCAATATATAAATACGGCCCCCGTTAGGGGCCGGCATGATAAAAGATATAAATATAGTGGTATAGATAAAAAAATAGAAGAATAAATATCATGTTGTCGATATAATAATATAGATAATATAGAATTATAGAAAAGAACCAATATATAAATAGGTCCTCATTATCTATAAATAAAAAATAAGATAACCAAAGATATAAAAATAATAGAGTGATAGATATAAAAGATATTATAAATCATATTTTAATATAAAACAAATATAAAGAAGGGTAAAATGGTCTACACTACAATACAAGAGGAATAAAAATAAATCAAACTAAAATATGTCATAAATAAATAAAATCCATATAAAACTAATTAAATAAAAGGGATAAAATAATAGAATGTACCTTTATAAGAAGTGTAGTGTACCTATACAGAGTCTCTTATCTAATCATATAACCTATATAAATAAACCAAACACATAAAATAAGATTAATGAAATATGTGATATATGATATATAAGTATGCCGGCCCCTAACGGGGGCCGATAATATAAGAAAGAAATATGTGATATATAAATAAGATAGAATGATGTAAAATAAAAAAAAAGATCAATAAATAAAATAAGTCATAAAATCCAATAAAATAATAGTAATAATAATATCTGAGAGTAATAAAAATAATCATAAATGTAATCGGCGGCATAATAGTAATAATCGATAGTAGCCAACATGATAGAATATAGATAGATAGATATATATATATAGGTGATAGTAAAATAGATATAAATAATCATATATATAGGTGATAGTAAAATAGATATAAATAGGTGGCATAATATCTTAAATAAAAATATTATAAATGTAAGAGTAATATTTAAATAGATAATTATACAATTAGGGACAATCATAGTAAATATAGGTTATAAACCGCCATGTAAATGTAATAAATCTTATAGAACATAAATAAATCCCCTTTTTAAAAGTCGTATCTTATATTATATATAATATATAAATTTACAAATATAATCATATATAAATAACTATCCTTAAAGATAACCAATAAAATAGATATAGAAAGTAAATATGTTAATTAATATTAATATTTTTAGATAAAATACCTTATATAGAGTTTTATCATATAAGTTAAAGTTTAATTAATTATTGTACTATTAATATACCCATATGTATAGTGGCATAATAAATATGTATTATATATAACATCAAAATATGTAAATAGAATCTATATATAAATAATATCTATATATAAGTATAATATAAGTATAATATCTCTCTAAAGATATCTCTAATATAGTATAGTAATCTCATAATATAATATAATATAATGATATAGTAATATAGTAGTAATATATAATATAATGATATAGTAATATAGTAGTAATATATAATATCGGTGGCATGATATAGTAATATAGTAGTAGTAGTAATATATAATGTAATGATATAGTAATGTAGAAATATATAATATCGGGGGCATGATATAGTAATATAGTAGTAGTAGTGATATCTAAAATCGGTGGCATGATATAGTAATATAGTAGTAGTAGTAATATATAATGTAATGATATAGTAATGTAGTAATGATATATAATGTAATGATATAGTAATGTAGTAATGATATAGTAATGTAGTAGTAATATAAAATGTAATAACCTAGTAATGTAGTAATATATAATATCGGTGGCATGATATAGTATAATGTAGTAATCTCATGATATAATATCGGCATATAACCTAAAGATATAGTATCATGTAGTAATAAGATGATATAACCTAAAGAGATAGTATAATGTAATGATATAGTAATATAAAAGTAATATAGTAGTAATATAAAATCAAGTAATGTAGTAGGTAATAGAGAATAATGAAATCGGCCCCCATGGCATAATATAATGTAGTAATAAGATGATATAATATCCCATAGAAAGATATAATATCCCATAGAAAGATATAATATCCTATAGAATGATATAGATAATATAAAGTAATAAAGAATGAAATAGTAATATAAAATCAAGTAATGTAGTAGGTAATAGATAATAATGAAATATAATCGGCCTCCGTGGCATGTAGTAGTAATATAAAATCAAAGAATATCAGAATGAAATATAAGATATAAAGAAATGGATATTTAAAGAATCCTAAAAGAGATATATAAAAGATCTAAAATAGAAGTAAATATATATATTGGCGACATAAATATAATCCAATAAAAAAACTCATATAAATATATGAAGTTAACTTATGATATAATTAAAATGAAACTTATATAAGTAAGATATAAATAAGTAATAATAGATTTATAAAAGTGATAACGATAAAAAAAATACCAATATATATAATTAGGATGATATCATAATAATTATAGAAATAAAAAGAGTCCGAGGTTTAGGAGATGTTATTTTCATCATTTTTAACCTTATTAGTTTTTTCAACTTATACAAATCCTACAGTTAATAAAACTGATAGTGAGAATAAAATATCTTATAATTCAATAATAATCCATTCTATATTATTAAATAGATTAGGTATATTAGTTTTAAGTTTTATATTAATATTATTTATAAATTCAATAAATATAATAGAATTAAAACCCGGATTTACATTATTTAATAGTTGATTTAATTTAACTTCTTATAATTTACCTTTAATTATATTAATAATATTTTTAATTATAGGTTTATTATTTTATAATACAAATCTGACATCTAAAAATAATGATTTATTATCTCCTTATTTCATATTGTTAATAATAGCAAATAGTATAGGTTTATTATTATTCCCTTTAGTTAATGATTTATTAGCTTTATATATAATAATAGAATTACAAAGTTATTCTTTATATTTATTAACAGGTTTACATAATAGATCATATAATGCATCCAGAGCTTCTTTATTATATTTTTTAATGGGTGGTGTTGCATCAGCTATAATTTTATTAGCTACTTATTTTATTTACTCTTTAACTGGTACAACAAATTTATCAGATTTATTAATATTAAATTCATTATCATCTAATAATAATCTTTTTGATATATTATTAATAGCATTATTCTTTAAAATGGGATTAGCACCATTACATCGTTGAAGTATAGCTGTTTATAATTATACTCCTACATATATAACTGCTTATATAAGTATAATAGCTAAAATATCAATTTCATCTTTCATATTTACTAATGTTATATTTTTTAATTATCATATTTTTATTATATTTTTTTATTTATCTTTATTTATAGGTTCATATAAACCATTATATCAAATTAATATTAAAACAATTTTAGCATATAGTGGTTTATTAAATTTTGGTTATATAATATTATCTATTATTACATATGATATCTCCTTTTATATTTATATAATTCAATATTCATTAACTCATTTAATATTATTTTTAAGTATCTTAGCTGCTAGCCAATATATAAGTAAACCTATATCTATATGATCACCCTTAATTTATATACATCAATTAAAATTACCTAATTTAACATTAGCAATATGTATGATCTTAGCTTTATTTTCATTAATAGGTATCCCACCATTACCAGGTTTTTATGCTAAATTTTATATATTAATAAGTGCATTAGAAGATAATTATATTTTAGAAAGTTTAATTTTAATTATTTGTAGTGTTATTGCCACTTATTATTATGCTAATATTATTAAAGTTTTAATAACTAGTAGAACAATTAAAGAGGTACAAGGTTATATTAATTATTCATTAGCTTATATAATAGCTATAACAACTATATTATTAATTAGTTTCTTTATTTTTTTACCATTTATTTCGGAAGGATTATATTTAATTACTATTTAATATGTTTACATTTTATTTATATTTAGCACCTATTGTTGCTTGTATTTTAATATTTCTTAATTATTTAATTTCTACATCTAATTCTTATATTGAAAAAGATGGTCCATTTGAATGTGGATTTACTTCATATCAACAATCTAGATCAGCATTTAGTGTAGCATTCATATTAGTTGCGATATTATTTTTACCATTTGATTTAGAAATCTCATCTATATTACCTTATGTTATTAGTGCTTATTATAATGGAATCTATGGTTTAAGTATATTAATTATTTTCTTATTTACTTTAGTTATTGCTTTTATTTATGAAATTAATTTAGGTGCATTAAATTTAGATAGACGTTATATTAGTAAGTTAAAAATATTTAAAACTAAGTTAATATCCTAATCATAAATTATTCATTTATTACTTTTCATTATGTTATTTTTTATTTTTTAGTTTTTATATCATGATGATTTATTTTATCTAAGATATTATTTAAATTATTACCACCATATTTATATTTGTTATATTTATATGCCCGGCACCTAACAATTAAGATCTATTTTTCTTATCTACCGGTTTTGATAAATATATCGCTGATTTCTCTTTTATATCATTTATTTACATATGTCTTTATATCTTATATACATTTTTACTTATCTTATATATATAAGATTTATATATTTCGGATTTTATTACCTAACTATATCATGCCACGGGGGCCGATTATACTATATTTTGTATTACCCCGCGTAGCGGGGATTTTATCTCTATTTCACTTATATCTCTATTTCACTTATATATTTATTATTCTTTATTTTATTATTATATGCCACCGTTTTATATTTTATATTTTATATCATTATTACATTATTCTCTATATCATTCTTATTATTACATTATACTCTATATCATTCTTATTCTTATTATCTATATCATTCTTATTCTCTATATCATTCTTATTATTATTATTATCTATATCTTATTATTATTATTATCTATATCTTATTATTATTATTATCTATTTAGTAGACCCCCGCTTAGCGGGGGATTATATTCTCCTTCTATTTATATATTTATCTATCTATATATCATTCTCTATATGCGATATATTTATCATTTTATATATTTATCTATTTATATATCATTCTCTATATCATACTCTATATTACATATTTACATATCTATTCTTTATATATAGATTATACTTTATATGACATATTTATTATTTATATATAGATTATACTTTATATGATATATTATACATATTTATTATTTATATATAGATTCTATTAAGGATTAGAGGTTTACATTAAGATCATTATTATGCCACTCTACATATGGGTATATTAATAGTACAATAATTAATTAAACTTTTATTTACATGTTTAACTCTATATAAGGTCTTATATATCTAGATATTTGAAAATATCAATAATTGATATATAAAAGATATGATAAGGTTATTAAATAACATATAGTTATAAATAAAATACCAATAAGATAAATCTAAGTACCTAAGTATGAAATAATTCAATAGTTAATATATTAGTAATAATGATGATATAAGTAGGAAAGAATCTACAAGTAACAAAATGAGTAATAATGAAGATATTAGTAATCCAAATATCATAATATATGTATTAATAGAATAAATGAAACTCCTTATATGGTCAAATGCGGGGCAAGGGAAATCTATGTCACCAACAATGTGACGATAAATTAAGATCACATACCGATTTATATATATAAAATATATATTATATGTAAGAGGGGTGGATAAAATAATCGAGGATACACAACAACATTATATAATAAGTATACTAAATATAAAATTAATAAGATATGTTTAAAATAAAAAAAGGTTATATGGGTCTATAATAATATAGAAAGAAATTAAACGTAAATAAAAAAGGTAAATCTAAGAAAGTATACGGGATATAAAAAAAATCATAAAAATAATAACCATATAAAGGAAAAATTAAAGAGTAAGGGAATATCTTAGCGTAGTAATAAAAATAATGATGACCAATATCATAATATATGTAATAAGATAAATAGCCAAAATGATATATAATATAACAAGGTTTAATAAATCCCTAAAGGGTTAATAAAAAGGAATAATGAAATATAAAATAAACCATAAGAGTGCAATGCAAAAATGTTACCCACTACGTTGGGTTATTGAATAATATTATCTGTTTTAAATGGTTATAAAAACCAATCCACCTAAGGAGGTAATTAAAAGTAACGTAATGTCCGGCCTACGGCCGGGTTGTAAGATAATTTCTTTTATTTTGATTTTTTATCTTTCCCACCATTTTATTATAAAACCTCTCATTAATAACATACCATAATCATAAATATAATACTCATAATTCAACTATTAAATATATCCGTAGTTAGACTTTTGTTATCTAGATTTTTTTATTAAATATTTCCTTTGGTTTTATCTAGGTTAAATTATTTTTATATCATTTACTTAAAAACAACACAACACCCTTTAAAAGAATTAAATATAACTTAGTGATTATTAAATATGGTCGATTATTTATATAATTAATTATATAATATATAGATATTTATATTATACAAATTTTATACTTATGAGTATTTTATTTTTATTGAATTTACCTTTTTATTAAATTTATTCACTTATATTTTATATCTTATGGTTTTTATCATAATAAATTACTATACATAATAAGTAATACTTTATATAGTAAAACCAAAAGGTGACTTAAATATGTTATTTTTTAACCTTTCTCATATCTAATTGATATGTTATTATATTATTCCTATTTAATTTTATGATATATTTTTTAATAATTTAGTTTTCTCTATAAAATATATTTATATGTTTCTTATTTTATTTATTGATTTAGTTGATTATTTCTTAGATTATATTTATGATTTTTGGTATTTTATATATATTCATATACTTTTTCTATCTTATCATCGTATATATTTGTATTTTTATTTACTTACATATATATAAATTATATCATATAATGGATATTTTATATAGTTATTATTTATGTGATAATTATCTATATCTATATTTTATATCATTCATCTAAGGTTATTAATATAGGTTCTAATTAAAATATATATAATGCTACAGTAAAGTAATTAGGTATACAAAATATAAAAAGACTCCCTAATGGTCGAATTAATAGATATCTGTATATTAAACTTATAAAGAGATATATAAACTTATAAAATGGATGTATAAATTAAAAATACCACAGTAAAACTATTCATATTTAATATATCCACTTAAGTTTACTTATTTAAATCATATTTATTATAATATCTAAATCAAATAATTATTAATATCATATATGTTAATCTTCAATATTTAATATAATTAAAAAATGTATATTATATTCATATATTTAATATAAAAATAGAGCATTATTTAAATAACCATTAAATAATATAAAAAATACATAAATTAGTATTATAATTCCCTTAAAGATAACTTATATCATGAGATAGAAATATATGTTATTTAATAATTTATCTAATTACAAATATAGTTACAATAAATTAATTTTTATATAGGTAGATTATATATATCTTTTATTTAAATTACTTAAAACGGATAATGTTATTTAAAAGTTTTTGATATGGTTATAATTATATGTTTTTATTAATTTTTTTTTGATATCTAAATGCGATATATTACAAATCCGATATATATAAAATATAAAGATGTTATATTTATAAATAAATAAACAACAGAGATATTTATTAAATAACCTAATTACAAATATAGTTACAGTAAATTAATTTTTATGTAGGTAGATAAGATTATATATATCTTTTATTTTAATTACTTAAAACGGATTATATGCCACCGATTTGATAATTTTATACATATATCATTTATTTTTATTAATCTTTTATATATAACCTAATTGATTTTATATATAATTAATTAACCTTTCAAATATTTATCATTATTATTAACTATTGGATTATTTATAATGATTATATTTATATTTTATTTACTTTTAAGTATAGTACAGCTAAATTGTCACATAACTTTATCATATTTTTAACTGCCTTTTATAGATATTTAGTATTATCTCTATTTTAATTTATCCTTTTATGATATATTTTATATCTTATATTTATAAATTAAATATTATCATATCATACTCTTTATATTTTATATATAATTATTATTTATTTTATATCAATTTGGATACCCATATCCTAATAATAACATATAGAATTACTTATCTATTAATCTCCTGCAAAGTTGGGTGTTTATATAACTGGATTTTATTAGATCTATCTTTTCACTCTTAATGTGGATATCATTTATTAAAATGGTTAGATTTTTTACTTTTTCATTTCTTATATATAAATATTGATTACCTATTATTATATATCTTATATTATATGAATAGATTTAATGTAAATATATAGCATCTTTTAAATAACCACTAAATAATATACAAAATACATAAGCTTGTATCATAGCTATTGCAAATTCTAATATTGTTATAGTTATAACTCCTACTATTGGTAAAAAACCACTAATAAAACCTAATATAGATGAACTCATTAAATTAAATATTAATGAACCTAATATTAACATTAATAAATGACCAGATAAAATATTAGCAGATAAACGTAAACCTAATGATATAGCTTTTGAACTATATGATAAAGTTTCAATTAATACTAAAACAGGTACTAAAGCTAAAGGTGTTCCTGTTGGTACAAATAATGAAAAGAAACCTAATCCATGATTTACTAAACCTATTATAGTTAATCCTAATCATAATGTTAAACTTAATGATATTATTACTACTATTTGTGCTGATATTGCAAATGAATATGGTATCATTGATATAACATTAGCTATTAATATAAAATTAAATAAAGTAAAAATTAATGGAAAATAGATACCTCCACGAGATCCTACTTGACTTTTAATCATATTTAATATAGTATCATATATAGATAATATAATTATACCTCATCTATTGAAACCTAAATATGTTTTATTTAATATAATATTGTAACTATATATAATTAAACCAACTATTATTAAATATAGAATATAATTTGATATACTTAATGTTATTATATTATTTAGAGTTAATAAAGGTTTAATTTCAAATTGATCTAAAGGTGAAAAAAACATATATTTTTTATTATTTCCTTAATAATTTATTTAAGGTCTAAGTTAATTTTATATTTCTTTTATATTTTTATTATTAAAATTCTAGCTATTAATAATCTTAATATATTAGGTAATAAATTTTTAGATATTATATATATTAATATAGTTAAAATTAAGATACCAAAAGTTAATAAATGTAAAAAATAAAATGGAACTAATTGTGGCATTAATAATTAATTAATTAAAAGGATAAATTATTTAAATATTTATCTTCAGATTGAAGGGATTTGAACCCCCATAGCCCTACACCCAATGTAGATACGTTACCTATTACGCAACAATCTGTTAGATTTATCAAGATTAAGTTTAATTTAAAAGGGTTTATATATTATATTAATCAAAGTATTATATATAACTTGAAATCAATTAGAACATTGAGGGAATTGAACCCTAAAATAACTAATTTGCAATCAGTTTATTCAACCATGAATAACAATGTTCCATATATAGTATTATTTTATGACAAACGTGACTCGAACACGTATTATAGTATTGGAAGTACCAGAGTTTAACCAATTAACTTATTGTCACTTTATTATAACCAATATCATAATACCTTTATTATTTATAACTTACCTTTATATCATATGAAATTTTTATATTAAACCTGATGCCTTAATAAAGGCTAGTATACAGATTCTATAATGATAATCTTTATAATACATATATCTAATTCTATAAATTATCTAAATTCCTATAACATATAAATCAATATAAATGTTATATCTATAATAATTAATATAAAATAAATATAGGTATAATATATAGTTGAAGAAGATTAATCAAAGGTATGATAATATAATAAAAATGCAATTAGTATTAGCAGCTAAATATATAGGAGCAGGTATATCAACATTAGCATTAGGTGGATCATCTATAGCTATAGCTTTAGTTTTCGTAGCTTTAATAAATGGTACATCGCGTAATCCTTCATTACGTTCAACATTATTTCCTCAAGCAATATTAGGATTTGCATTAGCAGAAGCTTGTGGATTATTTGCATTAATGATAGCTTTCTTATTATTATATGCAGTTTAATATTCATATATATATAAGTTATTAGATTAGTGGTTAAATCATAGTTCTTACACAACTGAAACATAGGTTCAATTCCTATATAACTTAAAAGGATATAACTTAATGGTAAAGTATTTGTCTTCAACACATGTAATAGTAGTTCGATTCTACTTATCCTTGATTAGCTTTTGTAGCTTAAATGGTAGAGCATTCGCTTGAAGCGCGACCGGTGTAAGTTCAATTCTTTCCAAAGGCATATTGAGCTAATAGTCTAATGGTTAAGACAATTACCTTTTAAGTAATACATATTGGTTCAATTCCAATTTAGCTCAACTTAATTTTTTATATTTCAATATTTTTTTAATTTTATTTATGACTAATTCTATTAGAGGTTATATTCAATTACATCCTTTTCATTTAGTTAATCCTTCTCCTTGACCTTTATTTACTTCTTTTGTTTTAATGAATTTAGCTTTAAGTATAGGTTTAACAGCTCATAATTATATAAATAATAATTATTATATTTTATTAAATATTTTTAGTATTTTATATGTTTTAACATTATGATTTAAAGATGTTATAGCTGAAAGTACATATTTAGGTGATCATACTAAAGCTGTGAAAATAGGTTTAACACAAGGTTTTTATTTATTTGTCGTTAGTGAAATTTTAATTTTTGCATCATTATTTTGAGCTTATTTACATTCTTCATTAAATCCTACTATGGAAATTGGTATGTCATGACCTCCTGCTGGTATTGAAGCTATATCACCTAGTGAATTACCTTTATTAAATACAATTATTTTATTAGCTTCTGGTGTTACTATCACTATGGGACATCATGCTTTAATTAATAGTAATAGAAAAGATACATTATATGGATTCATTTTTACTTCTTTATTAATTATTATATTTGTTATATTACAAATATTTGAATTTATGTTTTCTTCATTTACTATATCTGATGGTGTATATGGTTCAACATTTTATGCATTAACTGGTTTACATTTCTTTCATATGAATAGTATAGCTATAATGTTAATAGTTTGTGTTTGAAGAATTTATAATTATGATTTTACAAATAATAGTCATGTTTTTATTGAAATGACTGTTATTTATTTACATATTTTAGATATATTATGATTATTTATATATATAATATGTTATTGATGAGGTTCATAAAAATATTCATATAGATATGTATTAAAAGTGTTATAAAAGTGTTATAAGATTAATAATTACTATAGGTCAAGATATATAAATTTACCTATATGATATTATACTAATATAAATGTAAATAATAATAAAGGTAAAAAAATAGTAGATAACCTAAAATATAAAATGATCTAATTGTTAAGGATAGCCATATAAATGTAAATAATAATAAGATAAGATAAGATTTAATTTATATAGATATGGTCAATATATTAAGTGTTATATATAAATTATTATAGGTCAATTATATAAATTCTAAATGATATATATGATAATTAATATTATAATGTATATTATGCCGATTTTTATTAGTAAAAATTTATATTACGCAGATATCGTTATCTGATTTATATTAAACATAAATTTATTTAATGGTTACATTTTTATTTATCTCTATTTTGGTTTATTACTTACATATTTTTATAAGATTTTTATTCTCTTACTATATATTTGATATCTCTTTTATGTATTTTATTTCTTATTTCTTTTTATTAATCTATAATTAATTAGTATTTTTAATATGTTATTCTTTATCTTACTACATTTATAAAAATGAATTTTATAGTTGTTTTTTTTAATATAATACTTTATATATAATTTTATTATATAAATAAAAGTTTAATTTAATTTATATCCCTATATATATAATATATATAATTTATAAGATCTCTCTAAAAAATAAATAATATCGGTGACATGATATAGTAATATAATTGTTATTTAGTATCTAATAACTTAGTAATTTAGTCGTAATAGATAATTATATAGTTATCTAATGTTATAATATCTTATATAAAAATATCGTATATATAATTCAATAGTTATATAAAAGTTATAAAGAATTCAATAGTAATATAATAATTATATATAATCTAGTCGTAATTTAGTCATAATAAATAATTATATCTAATAGTAATATAATAGTAATATATAATCTAATTATCTATAAATGAAATATAAATTTAATTTACCTAAATATAAAATATAAATCGGTTATATAAGTAAATATAGAGATCCATTTTTTATTATCTATTTCTAAAGATAGAGGTTAATCATTATATATATAAGAATAATATACCCCCTATATATAAATATCATATACTAATATTACTTTGATAGAAATCTATATATATCGATTAAGGACCGATATATTATAAGTATAGAGTTATATAGTTATATAAATATAATCTATAATAATTATTAAGTGATATCACATAATATATAAAATATAGTATAAGATCTAAATAAGAAAGTAACCTAAATATTAATTTATCGGTGGCATATTTATCATAAATTATTAATATCTAATGGTATAGATAAAATATAAATATTACATATATATAATATAAATGGCATAAAATTAATATGTATAATAGGATAATAAAATATAATAGTATCGGTATTATATATAAAAATTATATAAGATATAAAGTAACCAATATATAAATTAATGATAAAAGATAAATATCTAATGGTATAGATAAAAAATAATAGAATAAATATTGTAGATATAATGATATAGATAAAATATAATTATAATTATGGGATTGTATAAAATATAAAGATAATATAAATTTAATATATAGAAGATAACCAAAAATATAAAATTAAAAACCTTATGGAAAATAAATGAACTATAAAATATATAAAATGTACCTTTTATATAAAAAATATATTCTAAATCATATCTTTATATAAATAAAGGTAAAATAAAAGGGATAACATAAAAGAATAGTATAAAAGAGTTATAAGATTAACCGTAAGTTAAGATATATAAATTTATCTATATGAAATTATATCTAAATAAATATAGAAGATAACCTAAAATATAAAATTATAGTTAGGGATAGCTATATAAATGTAAATAAGATTAAATATATGTTGATAAGGTAAATATATTAGGTGTTATATATATTGTAATTATTATAGGTCAATTATTTATGATATATATGATTATTATCCAAATTATATCGATTTTAATTAATACATAGATATTGTTATCTGATTTATATTAAATATATCTTTAATTTATTTAATGGTAACCATTTCATTTTTATCTCTATTTTTGTTTATTACTTACATATTTTTATAAGATTTTTATTCTCTTACTATTTTTATTGAATTTCTTTATTTATTTATTTAATACCTTTTATATAATTTTATTATCTTAATTAATGAATATACTATTAATATCCCTATATATATATAATAATATAATAAATATATATAATTTATCGGTGGCATATATAAATATGTTAATATTATCTAAATATAAATAATATCTCTATAAATAAGAAATCTATATATAAGTATAATATCTAGATAAAGAATAAAGGGGACATAATATAGTAATAATAGATAATTATGTCGGCCCCCGTTAGGGGCCGGTAATAGTAATAGATAATGAAATAATAATATCTCGTATAATGTAGTAATCTCATGTTATAATATCCTATAGAATGATATAGTAATATATAATCTATAAATGAAATATAAGATATAAAATTACCTAAATATAAATTATATATATATCGTTCATATAAGTAAATATATAGATCCATTCAATATTATAGATATCTAAAGATATAGGTTAATTATTATATAATAGACCCCTATATATATAAATGTTACCTTAATATAAATCCATATATATATATAAAATATTATAAGAATAGAGTGAAATAGTTATAGATAATAATAATAGAGTGATATAGTTATATATTATAGTATAAGAAATATAAAAATAATATAAATGATATATATCTAATAGTATAGATAAAAATAAAAAAATAAGAGTTACCGATATAAAATATCATAAAATAAATATGTAAAAAGGGATAATAAAATATAAATAAAGATAAAAAGTAACGAATATAAAAAATAAACCTAAAAGATATATATATAGAAGATAACAAAAAGAGATAAAAAAATCGAGTGATAGATAAAAATAAATTATAAATTATATATAAATAAAGGTCAATTTACATTATAACAAAGATAATAATAAATCAAACTAAAATATGACGAAAAATAAATAAATAAATAAATCACATAAAAAAATCCAAATAAAACTAATTAAATAAAAGGGATAACATAAAAGAATAGTATAAAAGAGTTATAAGATTAATAATAACCTATGATCAAGATATATAAATTAACCAAAATGAAATTATATAAATGTAAATAATAATAAAGGAAAATATATATAATACCATAATATCCCTTTAGATATATAATTATTTGATAAATATAGAAGATATAAACCTATAAGTATAGATATTTAATATATATGTAAATTACCCAATAGGTAAGATAAGGTTAAATAAATTTAGATAGTTGAAATATAAATATATAATAAAACTTTTAAAATCTAGATATATAAAAAGATTCAATAATATTACGGGTTAAATTATATCTTTTTTTGTATATTTAATATATAATTAAAGGAATGAAGACATTATATAATTAAATTATTATATAAACAACCAGTATTTTAGGTGTCGGTGGTAAATATAGACTATCATAGTATTATCTAAGTGATAAGGTTAAAATATAGATTAATATAACAAATATATAGGATATAGGGTTATAATATTATTATCTACAATTAGTTAAAATACATTTAAGATTATTATATCGGTCACATACAGGGGTAGAATATCTTTTAGATAGTCATAGATATGATTAATTAATGATCAATAAAATATTGTCTAAATATTATCTATAAGTCAATATAATTACCATAGATAAGAATAAAACACAGGTTAAAAATGTAATTAGATAACTTTATATTTATTATAATAATTTAATAAATGATAGCTATTAAAATTAAATAATATCAATAATAAAATGATATTTTAAAATCTATAATGATATTCATTAGGATAGTTGCCATGATTAGATATAAGTTATATAGTAATAATATAATAATTATCAATAATCTCACAATAAGATACATACCAATTATGTAAATTATAAATATCTCCTTATATTTAAAAACATAGGTGTTATATTTAACCCAAGATTAACTTATATTTATATTTTAAATAAGTTAATTAATTTAAATATATATAATTAAATTTAAAGATATATGATATTAAAAAATATTATTAAAATATTTAATGATTAACTCACTAAGTTAAAAATATGATATAAATAAAATTTCCTATAACTATTATATATAATTTATACATATAAATTCAATAAAAATTATCTATATAAATAGGAAAAATATCCATAGATAAAAACTAAAAGATTAAATTATAGTTAAAAGAGAATAACAAGATCAGTAGGTTTATTAATAAAATCATCACTACGGTTTTATTAAAGATATAAAAATTATCTATATAAATATATCTTTTTGGTTTTCTTTCTATTTGTAAATAAATTATATGTCGTCGATATTAGATTTATTAAAAATATTATACTTATTTTATATAAATAAACTTATGTTATCTAAACCTTCGGTGATTAATTAAAATTATATTCATATATCATGATATATATAACTAATCGAATAGTTAACCATATAAATAAAATTATTAAAAATCAATTAGTTGTAAGTGAGGTTAATTAAAGATTATCCAATATCTAATAACAAGAAAAATGAGGTCAAAATTTTAAACCTAAAAAAGGAGAAACAAAACCATAGGAAATATTATTTAAGGCTGGTTAATTTATTGTGACGGTGGCTAAATTATTATCATGTCGTAGGTCTTTGGATATAGGATTCCTTATCTTTACCTGATTTATTTTATATACCTTATATTTCATTTTTTCTTATGTCATATTTATTACCTTTAACTTCATATATATAACATAATAAGTTATAGATTTTTATAATTAATTTTTTATATAAAACTTAGATCTATTTTATAATTTATTAATTACATATTTGATTTTTTATATTTTAATCCATATTATACCGATTTTTAATTTTATATCTTTATCTTATTTATATTTAATATATTTTTAATTATAACCTACTCATTTTTATATTTTAATTTCCGTTTCATTTTTTTTCTTTTATTTAGATTATATTTAATATAACTATATTTTTTATTAGATATGATTTTTATATCACTTATTATAATATATAGGATTTAATTATATCTAATGGTAATATTTTTATATATCTATTATAAAGTTATTTAATAACTTAAAATTATAAAAAGTAACTATTTTCTATTATTATAATTTCTTATATATACAGCCACCTATAAAATTAATAATAAGATATCTGATATTAAAAAAGGATATTATATATATAGGTTATAAATCCAGTTTTTTTGATTAAGGTTAAATATTGACATATAGATAATATATATGTTGCAATAAATGTGGAATTAACTTAGATTAATTTAAAATACCTTTGATATAATTTTAGGATATTCCATTTAGATATTATAAAATATAAATTAATGATTCTTATTTAACATAGGTTAAATTTATTAAGACAAAATATAAAAATAGGAGATATCTTCTTTTATATATTTTTAATAAAACTTATATAATTATGACATATATATAAATTATATATTTAAACTTAAATAATCTAACAAAAATAAAGTTAAACTAATATTCTTTGTTATACCTAATAATTATTATATTTAAGATATATAAACTATTTAATATATTTTTATAAGATAAGTTATATTTTTTTTTCTCTTTATTAACATATTTAAATTATATGATTTTATTTATCCTATTATATAGATTATTGGTAATTTATCTTTAATTAGGTTATTATTTAGGGATTTTATCTTACTATTATATCCCCTATTTTATTATTATATTTTTTATCTTACATTTGTTTATCTATATATTGGTTATTATATTTTATATCTCTTGACATTTTTATCGTATTTTACTCCTGATATTTGTATTTTTGCACATTCTTAATAATTTTGTTGACTATATTTTTTTATTCCATATTTATTATATCTCTTTTATGTATTTTATTTTCTTTTTATTAATCACTTATTAATTGGTATTTTAGATATATTATTATTTATCTTACTACATTTATTTCATTTTATTTATTTTATTGATATTTTTATTGATATAATACCTTATATAGATATTTAACATGTAAATTAAAGTTTAATTAATTAGGGAACTATTAATATACCCATATGTATAGTGGCATAATAAGAATGTATATGAAAATCTCTAATCCTTTATATAATCTCTATATATATAAATATATCTAATATATCTACTATAGTTAACCTAATAACTATATATCTGATATTTACTTATATATATGATAATAACATACATATATCAAGAATCAAATAACTTATATATATGATAAGAACTAATATATATGATAATAACTAATAGAACTCATATAACAAATATACCATATTCTAACAAATATAACTAATATAACTAATATATTATATTCTAACTAATATAACAAATATACTATAGAAGAACTAATATAACTCATATACGATATACTAATAAATAGAACTAATATACCATATAATAATAAATAGAACAAATATACCATATACTAATAAATAGAACTCATAGAACTAATATACCAGATAATAACAAAAGAATCATATATAATAAATATACCAGATAAGAACTCCTGAATCATATATAACAAATATATTATAGAAGAACTCAAGAACCATATAATAACTCATATACTATAGAATAACAAATGAACCATATAATAACAAATATATATCAAACATGAATAAGAAACGAATATAATAAAACATATATAAATTGTAACGATAAATAAATATCAGATAAATATATTATAATATATGTTAAAGATTGTATATGATAAACAGTATCTTATATTAATACCTAAAGAGATAAAAATAGAAAATCTATATCAATATATATGTAAACCCTAATTAAATAAGGTGTAATTAATACCGAATAGAAAAATAAAGATCCTAATGATCAATAAGAATGTAAATAAAATTATAGGTAAGGTTGTATGGCTGAGTGGTTTAAAGCATAATACTTGAGTTATTAAGACTAAATAGTCCACATGTTCGAATCATGTTGCATCCGATATGACTATGGCGAAATAGGTAAACGCAATTAGTTTAGGTCTAATAAATTTAAGGGTTCAAATCCCTTTAGTCATATTAATGATTATAATAATTAACATACTTATGACTTTAATTTACTTTTTTTTATCTTCTTTTACTTCTTTAAGTTCAAGATTATTTAACCAATTATCTAAACATATAATTTTAATCGCTAGTGGGTTATTAACTATACCAACTTTATATGATTGATCAGAAATAAATGTATATTATACAACTGATGGTATTGCTGATGTTTTAATATTATTAACAGCTTACTTAATCCCTTTATCTATTATATCAAATTGAAATAATATTCACAATACTTTATTTTATGAATTAGTATTAAATTTAGGTATTATTTTATTGATTAATTTTATTTGTCAAGATATGACTTCATTTTATATTTATTTTGAAGCTTCTTTAGCTCCTTTATTTATTATGATAGGTTTATATGGTGCTACTAATAAAGATAAAGCTGCTGATTATATCTTAATCTATACTCTTTTTTCTTCTTTATTTATGTTATTAGCTATTGCTATTTATGAAATATTATTAAATAATACAGATTATCAAGCTACTAGTTTATTAGTTTTATCTATTGATTTACAATGTATATTATTTTTAGCTATATCTATTGGTATAGCTGTTAAAACACCATTAGCTCCAGTACATACATGATTACCTATTGTACATTCCGAATCACCATTAGCTGGTTCAATATTATTAGCTGGTGTTATATTAAAATTAGCTATTTATGCTATAATAAGATTAATATTACCTACATTATCTGATGCAACTATATTATACACACCATTAGTTTATGTTTTATGTGTTATAACTATAATTTATACATCTATTATAACATTAAGACAAACTGATTTAAAAGTTATTATAGCTTATAGTTCTATTTCACATATGGCTATATGTATATTAGGTATATTATCTAATACTTTAACTGGTATATCGGGTAGTTTAATTTTATCTTTAGCTCATGGTTTTGTATCACCTGGTTTATTTATTATAGTAGGTGGTATTTTATATGATAGATATCATAATAGATTAATATATTACTATCAAGGTTTATTAACATATATGCCATTATTAGCTGTATATTTAATAATATTAAGTTTTTGCAATACTGGTACACCTTTATCATTAAATTTTATAGGTGAAATGTTATCATTAACAGGTTCAATAAATAGATCGCCAATATTAGGAGCTTTAGCAACATTATCAGTATTATTATCAGCTTCATATCAAATGAAAATAACAAATAGATTAACAGGAGGAATAAAAAC
>NLAC01001983.1:0-69746 GCA_002374635.1 Metschnikowia sp. 04-218.3
TTAGAGTTCTTGAAGACCAATGAGCGGTGTACGGTTTTCTTTGGTGTTCCTACTTATGCGAATGTTAGGAATAACGCGCAACAGATATAACTCTGGTTATAGAACTCAGACGTGGTTAAGTTGTAATAGGGAAATAAAAAAGGCTTGCGTTTATACACGAAGAGACCGGACTGCATACAGACACCTATCTATAAAATTCAGAATATACAATCATTCGTATTTATTTGTGGGGTGCAGGATATGTTAATATGTGCCTTTTGAATTAGTAGGCTCACGTGCTCGGGAAAGAATATCCTTTAATCGATATAGGGTCCTGTATACAACACCCTACAATCCCCCCTTTATATACAGTCATTACCACATTATAATACCATATACTTATTGTTGAGGCCTGACACCCTCGGAACTCGACGCCGTGAGGGAAAACACCCGTACACCCCGCTACCTCAGCAGAAAAAGGCCCAACGCAAGCATCATTTTGGGATCAAATATGAAGATATAAGTATATGAATATATTGAGAAATGGGATTTAAGGCCGTTGGCAAAATTTGGGGGTTATAGGAGCTTCTGTGCAGGAATTAGATTGAAAATTAATGGGTTCAAACCGAGGGTAGTATATGCAGGTTTGCACCATAGCACTTGTTCAAACCGAGGGTAGTATATGCAGGTTTGCACCATAACACTTGTTCAAACCGACGGTATTATATGCAGGTTTGCACCATAACACTTGTTCAAACCGAGGGTAGTATATGCAGGTTTGCACCATAACACTAGTTCAACAGTTCTTAGAGTCAATTCCAAGCATTAAACAAGTATTTGGGAAATAGAAAAGGTAGATGAATAGGTCTATTATTAAGTGGAGTGTAAAGTGAAGAGAGGTCGTGCGCGGCTCATAATTTAAGTAAGCAAAGTACGGCTGTAATATACACTACTTTAATACACTACTTTAATACACTACTTTCTTAATATACACTGGTCTAATATACACCACTGCATAGAGTTAATAGTAGGTAGTTAGTTGATATTATCTGCAGTACCTATAATTATATTATCTGCAGTACCTATAATTATATTATCTGCAGTACCTACATTCAATAGAGTACCTGCACATACAGAAACACGCTCTCCACCATGGACTCCTCAAAACCCCCCGGTTCTCTCTTGCTAGCTTGGCAAGTCAAAAACAGACACTGTCTTGTCATTGGTGGAGGTGACGTGGCACTCAGCCGGATTGATCACTTGATCCGTGCAAATGCTAAAATCACCGTGATATCTGGTCCTAAGCTACTCCATGAAATAGCCCAGCGCAACAAAGACAAGTTGATCTACAAATTGATACAACGGGATTTCGAGCCTGCAGATTTACACATGTATGAAAAAAGGCCATCTTTTTCAGTGGACTCTTTTTCCAAACTTTCTGATTGCCATTTTAAGGACATTGATGATATGGTGTTTAATCAACACTTTGCCTGCGTCAATTGCTGTATTGATGATCCTGTGCTTTCAACCCAAATCTACTATATGTGCAAATATATGCGGATCCCGGTGAATATCGCCGATAAGCCACCCATGTGTGATTTTTATTTTGGGTCTATGTTCAATCAGGATGCACTCCAGATCATGATCAGTACCAATGGCAAATCTCCTCGGCTTTCGAAGATGATTAAAGATGATATTTCTAAGAAATTCTCTAATCTCAAACTTAATAATGCTGTGGACAATTTGGGCTCGATTCGGGCCCGGCTTAGGGAGAAACATGTGTCCGGCTCTGACTTGGTGTCTATTGATAACCGTATGCAATGGATCAAGAGTTTGACGGATTTCTTTTCTCTTGAGGAATGGGTCAATTTGGTGTTGACCTCTCTGGCTGTTGATAAGATAGTTGATACCTACCCGGATTTCCCTCCCAAGGATTATACTGAGTTCCAGGTGTTTATAGGTGTCCCAGTGGTTCAGCACTCCAATGATACTCATTAGACTATACACTACAATATGGACCAGTAGTAGTATAGATCTATCTAATGAGCTATGTTATTCATCGATGATTAGGAGGATATACTTGAGTAACCTGGGGCTAGAACCTGTTACATGACCAATATGCTTTGGAATGAATCCTTGCAATGGATCAGTTCAATGTCGAGATTGTTATAGACACGAGCATATTGGTATCATGACGATTATCATAGGTATACTTCTCGTCTATCTCATCGTAATCTCTAACTCATGCTAAGTTCATCACTGACTATACTAGTCTTGCTAGATTTTGTTAGCAGACTGACTAGTCCAGAGTACTAGACACAAGCTTTTGGTTAAGGGTCTGTTGTTGAGCCTGAGCCATAGTAACTCGTCCCTCAATACCACACAATGATAGTACTCATAGTACTTCATAGACATATTAACCGATAGTAATAGTACCTCAATAACTCAACAGAACTCATAGCTTCAGTGCCTGGTAACTCAGCTAACAGTAAAACACCTTTGCACTCTTCGCAAGACCGTCTTCTCATTCAATGTCTTCATGGATAAACACCTTGGAGCCGCCTGCACCCACGTACTCCGAGGCAATATGCCCATTGCCCTTTAACTGGTACTGGTAGCTCATCAAGCCTTCCAAACCAACAGGTCCACGTGCATGGATCTTATTGGTACTGATGCCCACCTCGGCACCAAAGCCGTACCTGAAACCATCAGCAAATCGCGTTGAACAATTCCAGTAAACTCCGGCGGAATCAACACCTTTGAGGAACCGGTCAGCATTGGCCTTGGTTTCTGTCACGATACAGTCCGTGTGCTTGGACGAATGGTCATTGATATGCTTAATGGCCTCGTCCACGTCCTTGACTTTCTTAACAGAAATATCAAGTGATAAGTACTCCACATCAAAGGAGTCGGGGGTTGCATCCACCACGAACTTGGGGTCAATACCAGAAAGAACGGCCTTGACGTCTGAGGTCACGTGCAAGGTCACTCCAGCATCGGCAATAGTTTTAAAAACCAGGTTTATCTTTTGGGAATCCGCCAAAAGACTCTCATGTACCAAAAGTTGCTCCACAGCATTGCATCCTGCAGGGTAGTTGGTCTTGGAGTCCACCACCACACGGCAGGCCTTAGTGAGGTCTGCAGACAGGTCAAGAAAGATGGCATTGATACCATCTGCATGGCCAAGTACCGGAATCTTTGTATTCTCCTTAATGTTCTTAACCAAAGCATTACTGCCGCGAGGAATCACAAGATCAATGTACTTGTCCTGATCCAAGAGGCCAGAGACATCATCACGTGAGTGGATCAATTGGATGGCGTTACCTGGAACATCTGTTTCTGTGAGCAACGTTTCATTAACCACCTTTGAGATGGCCTTAAACGTTTGATATGATTCTTTCCCCCCCTTCAAAATGGCACAGTTACCGGATTTAATAGCCAATGCCGTTATATTAGCAATGACTTCCGGCCTGCTCTCGAAAATAATAAGCAACACTCCCAATGGTGACAGAACACGGTATAAATCCAAACCTTCATCTAGTTTTTTGGCCAATGTGGTTTTTCCCACCGGATCTGATAACTTAGCCACATCAAGTATACCCTGGAGCATGGTCAGGTACTTTCCCGGATTGGACAAATCCAAACGTTTAATTAAGGATGTTGCCAACTTAAGATTAACCGCCACCTGCATATCCTTTTTATTAGCATCCAAAATGATATTTTTATTGGCGTCTAAAGCATCATGGATTTTCTCCAATGCACTAGATCGTTGAATATTGCTTAAGGTTTTGAGCACTGCAAACGCCTGATTTGCATCACGTGCAATGTGTTCCGCCATATTGAATATTTTAGAATGGTTTATTAATTTAGAATCTTTTGGTTGTCAATGTATGATGATTTGGAGTGGAGGAGTAGAGTATTGGAGTACACTATTGATGGTGTGAGTGAGTAATCGCGCGCGTGTACTGTATATAAAACAGCCTGCATATAGTGCAGCGTATATACAGGATCATCTATATACAGGACAACTAATATACAGGACATTTCATATACAGGTTCATTCGTTCAAAATGTGTATAATGTAGTAGGAGAAGATGACGTGTTGGTTTAAACTGATGATATATTAGACTGGAAAATAGACTGGTTGAATAGAAGGTACTGCAGATAGTAGACTGGAGAATGGACAGAATAGACAAAATGTCTAGTGGAGAGAACTGAAACTGGACAGACAGACTGGAGAATGGACAGACAAACTGGACAGAATAGACAGACAGATAATGAGTACTGTAGATAGTAGACTGGACAGACTAGACAGACTAGACAGACTGGACAAACAGACTAGACAGACTGGACAAACAGACTAGACAGACTAGACTAGACAAACAGACAGACTGGACAAACAGACAGACTGGACAGAATATCATGGAAATAGAGACTGAAAATTACTTAGTCCAAAATGGATATCGGGGAGAATAGTTCAATGGAGAGATGAACGGGAACTGTGTGCAGGACATTTGGATTCTCATATTGCAAAGACATCAATTTTCAGAAAAGGACGATTTTAGATATATATTAGAGTTTTAGTATGCAGTACCCTATATTATACTGATATTAAGATTATGATTCTCTAGTGTACCTCTAGAACTGTAGTAGAGTAGAATATGCAGTGTGATCCTGTATGCAGTATAGTATCGTATAATATGCAATATAGTATACTATGCAGTATAATGGAGTATAATGTGCAGTACAATATGCAGTCTAATACAATATGCAGTACAATCATGTTCAACACCAACTACTGCTCGTTATCAAAACGTTCCATAATCTAACACATGCATCTCATTGGCTAACAATAACTCCTTGAAGTATGGAACTTCAGTACTCATGTTATTTCTTAGATTATTGCTTCTTCTATCTAATATGGGAATTCTTATTCCTCTTCATAAGCTGACAAGAGTTAAGGTCTTGAAACCAATTGAATGATCTGGATCCTCCGAACAGCTTTCCATCGGATATCTTTTTCCGGCCATTCTAATTAAATCCATCATCCGTGATTCTTCTCAAAGACTTATTATTGACCTTTGATACCTTCTTCATGGGAGTTAGTATTGGATATCATTCAAATCCGCCTTCTTGAATGATACTTCACCAAGGTCCTGCATTTGGAGAACTCTTATTGGAACGTTCGTTTGTATCTTGGTTTCCATACTTTTTCCCTTTCGTTTCAGGTTCACCAGTGACACTCTTGGATCCAGAAATGGCTCTTATTGGTCAGTTTCATGTGCTTCCATTGGGAACTTATGAGGGACTTGTTACCCAGGTCAGTATGCAGTGCGTCTCGTACGTTCAACACCAACGAGAGTATCCAGGTTTTTACAACTCAAAGCATATTTTCCAATGATTTAGATGTCCATTCTCTTCACTATACTACTGATAATATAGAGTGAAGAATTACTGGTTAGTGCTGGATCAGGATAGAGTGAAGAACTAGTGGTTAGTACTGGATCAGGATAGAGAGTGAACAGGTGAGAAGGTAGACATGTCACATGGGTCAATGCAGTTTCCAAAAGAAACAACGTGCTATCGATCCAAGGAGGTATTGGTCTGAGAGGTTTCAAAGAAGGGCCCAAAGAATGGGTGTCGTGAGGGCTGTTTTTGGAAATTGAAGGAGTAACTACACCATGGTCCAGAGAGGGAAACGTATAAGAAGCAGCATCTCCTTAAGTCAGTCTTGAGTTTAAGGAGATGCTGGCAATCACACTACAAATTAAGATGGTTACTATATCTTTTGAATTACAAGAATTAAGAGAAGACCATTCCACTGGGGACTAACTTATGGAACCATTAAGAACCAAGCCAAAAGAACCAAGCAAAAAGAACCAAGCCAAAAGAACCATGCAAAAAGAACCATGCAAAAAGAACCAAGCAAAAAGAACCAAGCAAAAAGAACCATGCAAAAAGAACCACGCCCAAGAGTGGAGTTGAGGTAGGACACTTGGTAAACATCAGGTGGAAATCTTTTACTAAGAGTCGAGTTTCAAGTGGTATTCTCTTTGCTCCCCAGATTTAACTACGCTTTAGTAGTTCTGATTTAATACTTGAAAATGTCCAAGCTACTGGTGAAGAGTTTGGGAAGATATGTCTTGAAATGGGCAACACAGACAACAGTACTACAGAGCATGACTATGAGCACAGACTCTGTGCAATGATGGACGACTTTGACACAATGGAAAAGATGCACCACAGTGGAAGAGATGGCATTCAGAAAACCAAGCATGGTTTCTCCACTACAATGACTTCAAGACCTATGGAAACCACCACCCAAACACTGTCTTTGACTTGAAACCTTCCAGGTCTTTGGAAGAAGTTCCAAAACTTTGAATACCTGCTCTTTTGTTGCCACCAAAAATATGTCAAGGTACTCCAGGTCAAAAGAACAGTGGGGTCTATACTGCTGTATGCAGGGCTATACTGCTCTATGCAGGGTTATACTGGGCTATACTGGGCTATACTGGGATATACTGGGTTATACAGGGCTATACTGGGTTATACTGGGTTATACAGGGTTATACTGGGCTATACTGCTCTATACTGCTCTACGCAGGTCCATACTAAGTACTATTAAGTACTATTTGGTACTATTCGATTCATGGAATACACTCCAAAGACACCTATGGATACCAAGACTATGATGACTCTCGTCCTTAAAGACATGTGGGTATAGTGTCTGTCTAGTCTGTCTAATCTGTCATAAACTTGAGCATGGAAACATGCTAGAAATGAAAGACAAGCGAAGATATAGACTAGATGAAACGAGATCTGGTGTAGTAGGATATAATAATTGTTTTTAAAGGTCAGTCCAAGAAGTAGATAATTAAATAGAGAATCGAGGGGTGAATAGGTAAAGAGAGAAACGGAAAAGGGAAAGAGAGAAACGGAAAAGGAAGAGAAGAGAAAAAGGAAGAGAAGAGAAAAGAGTCGTATGAGTGGATAGTATGAATATGGAAATATGGAAATTTGTTTTAAACCAACCATTACTATATATTATTAATTGTTGAATTATAAAAATATCTTCTAATCCAGTATTACATATCCAAGTAAGTTTTTATATTCATTCTATTAATAGTTGATTGATTAGAAGGATAAATATACGTACGTTTTAAATGGTATAATTCAGTAAATTCAGTACGTTTCTTCTAGGTTTAATAATTAACCATTATAGGCATCAGATCATGATCAACCCGTACACTCTGAATCGTAAGACTTTTGAACTGAGGGAGTTGTGTGTTTAGCTTGGAGCTTAATCGTTCCATACACTGACACCCGGTGTAGTGGTTGTTTAGCAATGTTTGGAATTCAGGAGAGACTGTTGACACCTTAGTTCTGTGTATTGTGGATGCAAAACTAATACCCAGAAGCCTTTCTTTTCACTAGGCTTATTCGCTACCCCAGAACATAAGGAGACCACTCTATGTTTTCTTTTCTGGGCGAACAGGGTTGTCCTTATTCTCCTAAAATCTCCAAAGATGTATTCAAGAGTAATCGGTTCATCTTGATAGTGTATACCAAAACCTCAGAGAAGGCTCAGAGAAACCTCTTGGATCGATTTCATAGAGCACTCTTATTGTCTGGAAAGTGCATATTGACCCATGTGATGTCTAACTTCTCCCTGTTCAACAGTAACTACCATAGTAATGGACGAGTGAGATCTAGACCAATACTAGACACACCAGCAGCCAAACGATATCAGTATCTAGTGCTATAGATTAAGAAGTAATATATACCCAAATTATACTAATTGAATAATATGCTACAATCATTTTACTGCTATGGCAGGAGAGATCAACGCCCATTGCCCTTTGCTTTTCGCATTCCTTCTCTGCACCAACAGTATCAATGTTAGAACTTAAGCAGGTCTTAGATTTATAAAGAGTTATATCAATTGTATATTCGAATACGGTAAAGATACTTAGAGGCATTCCTGGACAATTCATCTAGTTGGGCGAACCTGCTAGTTCTTATATACGTTTCTACAGTGTTGGGTAACCCTTTCAGGCTTTCGGGCTTTCTTGAAACAGTCATCTGTCGATCATGAAACTGTTAGGGAACCTGTAGTTTCCTTTTATCATTCAAGAATTGCATATTAAGAAATCCTTGTGGTTTAGGCAACTCCAATGGTTCCACTTGCCTGAGACCTCGCAGGTCAATCCAACACCACTAGATACTCAATTCTAGGGCCTGTAGGATTATTCCTAACACTATAAAATGCGGTAGAGTACTGTACAGCAGTACTAGAGTACTAGAGTACTAGAGTACTAGAGTACTAGAGTACTAGAGTGAGGTAGAGTACTATAGAGTAAGGTAAAGCAGTAGTGCAGTAGAGCAGTAGAGCAGTAGAGTACTATGTTGTGCGTTATTCCTAACATCCCTGTTTGGCTTGGAGTAATCGTTCCATACACTGGCACCCGGTGTAGTAGTCGTTTACCAATCTTTGTAATTCAGGAGAGAGTGCTGACATGTTAGTTCTGTGGATTGTGGATGCTAAACTTCGGAATATCCTAACTAGACTTAGCTCCAGTAAACCTCTGGTAGATCAGAGAGACCACTCTATATGTTTTCTTTTCTGGGCGAACATGGACACTCGTCAAATCTCCAAAGATGTATTCAAAAGTAACCATTTCAACTCAATCAGACATACCAAAACCTCAGAGAAAGCTCAGAGAAAGCTCATACCAATACCTCCTCCTGATTCCGGTAGCACTCTTATTGTTTCATCTGGAAACTGCATATTGACCCATACAAGATGTCACATTCTCGCCTGTTCAACATTGTGGGGGTACTGACAGATTGGGGCGACAGATTGGGGCAACAGATTGGGGCGATAGATTGGGGCGATAGATTGAAGTGAGGTTGGTCACGGTGCGGGATTCAGAATGGGTCCTAGTGCGCGTGGTGAGGCGCGATACTGTTCGACTGCAGGTTGTGATCTCATTCCATGTGAAGCATGTGTTTGCTCTCTCCATCACCATGACTGTTATGTACAAGACTGTTATTTACAAGACTGTTTTTTAAATGACTGTTATTTACAAGACTGTTATTTAAATGACTGTTATGTACAAGACTGTTATTTAAAAGACTGTTATTTAAAAGACTACTATTTAAAAGACTACTATTTAAAAGACTGTTATTTAAAAGACTGTTATGTACAAGACTGCTATTTAAATGACTGTTATTTAAATGACTGTCAGAATATGGCCATACGCATGAGGCTTCACTAGAGAATCCTCTTATGGCTATTTTCTGACAGTATGCCTACTGTCACCAAAGCAGTCTCATTCCAAGGCAGTCTCATCCCAAAGAAGTCTCATTCCAAAGCAGTCGAGGCATTGAAAAAGTCGTGGAGGTGGTACTGGTAATAGTGAAAAGCCAACAGTAGTATAGTAAAAGTATATATTAGAATGGCTAGAACAGTACTCTAAAGTAATTATTTGGTTCGATCCAAATGAGATACGATAATATATATTAATGTGCACTTGAACATCTATATAAGAATGCTAAACATTTACCAATCAGTAGATCAGTATAACATTTATTATACACAAGGCTTATAAATAATGAGAATTCCAAAATATAACATTGGTACATATTCAAGAAGATATAGATATTTTGATACTTATTCTGATTCAGCTTCAATATTCTCAAAAGCGGTCTAGCATATTCTGCAACACAACCTATAAATCAAATATTACATACAGGGAATAAAGGTATAAATGATCAAATGGATTGTAATTCAATAGATCTAGAAAGGTCCATGGAATCTCGAGGAGTTCCAAGGAAGGAGATCCAAGGAAGGAGTTCCAAGGAAGGAGATTTGAAGGAGTTCCATATCCAACACACGCTCATTTTCCTGGGGATCCAAAGCCATCTCCGGAAAGAAAAACAAGGCTGCTTGTACAATGTACTGTCCAGACAAGTATTCGGGGTGGCACCGATGGGGACCTGCGAGTCAAGGATTTGCAAACCCACCTTGGTCCAGTTACCAATAGGCTTCAAATTGACACCAATTGACACCACGGTTGACCAATAAATCGTAGTGTATAGAAAAAATTTCTACGTAGAATGGAGTAAAATTCAATTGTATTTATTAGAAAACAAGTGTTTTTTAAATACTCCACTAGTGTGCAGGATCTTCCAGAGGTACAAAAGACTGTCACTGAACCGGAAAAAGTTGCTAATAGTAGCTAAGTAATTGATAAAAGCCTTTTAGGGAGTAAGATGAGTAGAAGTGATCACTGACAGAAAATGTTTACATGAAAAGAAAGCTTTAAACGAGCAGGTGATTAAGATGAAACAGAAAAGTTTGGAATTGTAATTTGATGGATAAAATTGCATTGAACAAAAGTCCATTGGAAGATGGCGCCATAGAGCCAAGTCTCTTTTTGTCGAGATTCCAAGGAGATTTGAAGGAGATTTGAAGGAGATTTGAAGGAGATTTGAAGGAGATTTGAAGGAGATTTGAAGGAGATTTGAAGGAGATTTGAAGGAGATTTGAAGGAGATTTGAAGGAGATTTGAAGGAGATTTGAAGGAGATTTGAAGGAGATTTGAAGGAGATTTGAAGGAGATTTGAAGGAGATTTGAAGGAGATTTGAAGGAGATTTGAAGGAGATTTGAAGGAGATTTGAAGGAGATTTGAAGGAGATTTGAAGGAGATTTGAAGGAGATTTGAAGGAGATTTGAAGGAGATTTGAAGGAGATTTGAAGGAGATTTGAAGGAGATTTGAAGGAGATTTGAAGGAGATTTGAAGGAGATTTGAAGGAGATTTGAAGGAGATTTGAAGGAGATTTGAAGGAGATTTGAAGGAGATTTGAAGGAGATTTGAAGGAGATTTGAAGGAGATTTGAAGGAGATTTGAAGGAGATTTGAAGGAGATTTGAAGGAGATTTGAAGGAGATTTGAAGGAGATTTGAAGGAGATTTGAAGGAGATTTGAAGGAGATTTGAAGGAGATTTGAAGGAGATTTGAAGGAGATTTGAAGGAGATTTGAAGGAGATTTGAAGGAGATTTGAAGGAGATTTGAAGGAGATTTGAAGGAGATTTGAAGGAGATTTGAAGGAGATTTGAAGGAGATTTGAAGGAGATTTGAAGGAGATTTGAAGGAGATTTGAAGGAGATTTGAAGGAGATTTGAAGGAGATTTGAAGGAGATTTGAAGGAGATTTGAAGGAGATTTGAAGGAGATTTGAATGAAATAGAGAGACATTACAGTTACGAAATGTCTTAAGGAATTGATATCGAACAAGGAAAGTCCCAGTGTGGTGTGATAATGGCAACTGAATTGATCATGGTTCCAACACAATATTCAAGAAAGGTACAACCATAGTGAGACTAAAGATCCAGGGTTCAAGCTAAGAAAGTATATTCCGTATACATGTTGATTTCATGATATAGTGTTCTCTATACATAATTCTACTCGTCATTCTTTAAAATACATTAAGACCTATAAAGATGTTATCAACAGTTACATGTATGCAAGAAACTCATCTTTAGATATACTCCTATAAGTAAAGAAGTACGAATTTGGGTATATTAGAAACGGTTGGGTATATAGCTCAATCCGATCACTATTGGAAATATATTGTTTAGAATATATTGATTAGAATATATTGTTTAGAATATATTGTTTAGAATATATTGTTTAGAATATTCTACCCTTCTGGATTAATCCATCTATAGTCTTTACGTTTATCATTTCTGAAAGGAATTATCAGTACTGGTAGAGTATAATATAGAAATACATATATATTTTCAAGTTATCATTTATACTATTTGGCAAAAGTCCAATCCTAGAATGGTTACATCTTACTGTTAATCAGGTATATTCCTATTAATATTCTTCAATTCTTCATTAATATCTATACCGGTGGAAGAATTAGTATAAGAATTAGTAAAAGAATTAGTATAAGAATTAGTAAAAGAATTAGTATAAGAATTACTATAAGAATTACTGGTATATGAATCACTAGTATATGAATCACTAGTATATGAATTACTATAAGAATTCCTATAAGAATTACTATATAAGAATTACTATATAAGAATTAGTATATATGAATTAGTGGTATAAGAATTAGTATAAGAATTAGGGGTATAAGAATTACTAGTATATAAAAATTAGTATAAGAATTACTATATAAGAATTACTGGTATAAGAATTAGTATATGAATTACTGGTATAAGAATTAGTATAAGAATTAGGGGTATAAGAATTAGGGGTATAAGAATTACTAGTATAAGAATTAGTATAAGAATCACTAGTATAAGAATCACTATATAAGAATTACTATAAGAATTAGTATATAAGAATTACTAGTATATAAGAATTACTAGTATAAGAATCACTAGTATAAGAATTACTATAAGAATTAGTAGTATATGAATTACTAGTATATGAATTAGTGGTATAAGAATTACTGGTATATAAGAATTACTAGTATAAGAATTAGTGGTATAAGAATTACTATAAGAATTAGTGGTATAAGAATTAGTATAAGAATTGGTATATAAGAATTACTATAAGAATTAGTATATGAATTACTGGTATAAGAATTAGTATAAGAATTACTGGTATAAGAATTACTATAAGAATTAGTATAAGAATTAGTATATAAGGTGGGGAGGGAGAAAAAGTGCGTAGACATTGAGCGCAAGAAACTGGTTACGAGCCCTTCTTTCCACATCCTTGTCCACACCCATTTTCCTATACCAACAAACCATTGATAATTTTATTCTCTTCCATAACCACACTCAAGTAGTATTTAAATCCCTTCCATTATTTACTTCCATACTATGGTGGTTCTCCACTTCCATCCTATACCTCTCTCGTATACCTCTCTCCTATATTGCACTGCCCAGTCGCGAAAACATCTCCACACCACCAACTAAATATACACCACCCCAAAGCATTACCTCCTCGTCCATACGCTACCAAACGCTACTAAACGCTACTAAACGTTACTACCAAATACTCATATTGGAATGGCTCGAGACCCTTTTTTGGACCCCAACAATCTTATTGATTTGGACCTTGATGCCTCTCATCATCACTCCTCTCATGGCCCTCTGAACTCGTCTTACCTGGAGGCACCCAATTACCCAACCGCTCACCATCCAATTGCCCATGTGCATAGTCAAGTCTCCAATCATTATGAACAAAATCCATTTGATGATTTTTTAGACGTTTCGGATGATGAGAACAATAACTTGTATAACCATGACAATTATGCTGTATACCATTCCACCCCGGCGTCCAATACAAGACGAATCTTGGGTACTGAAAATGCCCCTGATGCAAAGAAAAAGGGCTTTTTTGCCAATTGGCGTTCCAATATCAAATCCAGTCATGATGCCACTTATACTGGTATGGACGATTATACTGACCGCATTAATGAACGGCCTGAACTGTCTGATTTCGACATGAGACGTATCTACGCTAAAATGAAAGGATTCTTCACGAAAAATCCTTCCGCGGCTGTGGTTTCCAACAAGGGTCCCCGCCAGATCCATGTGTTGAACTCTGCACTCAACCAGAAATTTGGCTACTTTGGCAATCACGTGTCCACCACCAAATACAACTTCGCCACGTTTCTACCCAAGTTTGTCTTTGAACAGTTTAGCAAATATGCAAACTTGTTCTTCCTCTTCACTTCAATCATCCAGCAGGTGCCGGGTGTGTCCCCTACAAACAGGTACACCACCATAGGAACCTTACTTATAGTATTACTTGTTTCGGCCATCAAGGAGATCCTGGAGGATTTCAAAAGAGCTAACGCTGATAAGGAGCTCAACAATACTCGCGTGCTTGTGTTGGACCCGCTTTCCCATGATTTTGTGTTGAAGAAGTGGATCTCTGTGAACGTGGGAGATATAGTACGGGTCAACAACGAGGAGCCTTTTCCTGCTGACCTTTTGCTTCTAAGTTCCTCGGAACCCGAAGGTCTATGTTACATTGAAACGGCTAATTTGGATGGCGAAACAAACCTTAAGATCAAACAGGCCAAGGAAGAGACTGCCCCTCTAGTCAGTCCTGCATCGTTGGTCAGCCAATTATCCCAATGTGAAGTGTTATCGGAGCAACCTAATTCTTCCTTATACACCTATGAAGGAACATTAAACAATTTGGGGTCCCAGGGCAAGGTGCCTCTTTCTCCACTGCAACTTTTGCTTAGAGGGGCCACTTTAAGGAACACCCAGTGGATCCAAGGCATAGTGGTGTTCACAGGCCACGAAACAAAGTTGATGCGCAATGCCACCGCCACTCCAATTAAAAGAACGGATGTGGAGCGGATCATTAACTTGCAGATCATAGCCTTGTTCTGCATTTTGATTGTGCTCTCCTTGATCTCCACCATTGGAAACGTGGCCAAGACTAGTGTGGACAGAGACGACCTCTCATACTTGTACATTGAGGGAACTAACATGGCCAAGTTGTTTTTCAGGGACATCTTGACTTATTGGATCTTGTTCTCGAACTTGGTGCCTATTTCGTTGTTTGTCACCGTGGAGATCATCAAGTACTACCAGGCATACATGATTGGAAGCGATTTGGACATGTACCATGCAGAACTGGATACTCCCACTGGAGTGCGTACTTCTTCGCTTGTGGAGGAGTTGGGACAGATCGAGTACATTTTCTCCGACAAAACAGGCACTCTTACGCGGAATGTCATGGAGTTCAAGTGCTGTACGATCGGAGGAAAGTGCTACATTGAGGAAATCCCCGAGGATGGCCATGCACAAATGGTGGATGATATTGAAATGGGCTACTACAATTTCGGTGATCTCCAGAACCATTTGGGTGATAGCAACTCGCTGCAATCGGCCATCATTAACGAGTTCTTCGTGTTGTTGAGTACGTGCCACACGGTGATCCCCGAAGTCAACGAAACCAACAATTCTATTAAGTACCAAGCAGCGTCGCCAGATGAAGGTGCCTTGGTACAAGGAGCCGCAGATTTGGGCTACAAATTCATCATTAGAAAGCCCAAGGGTGTGACCATCCATACTGAAATTGATAACCAGGACTCCAGCTATGAGCTTTTGAACATCTGTGAGTTTAACTCTACCAGAAAGAGAATGTCAGCGATTTTCCGATGTCCCGATGGAGTTATCCGGTTATTTTGCAAAGGTGCGGATAATGTGATTTTGGAGCGGTTGTCCCAGCTGGAAAGACAGCCTTTTGTCAACAGCACCATCAAGCATTTGGAGGAGTTTGCCTCGGAAGGGTTAAGGACGTTGTGTATTGCATCTCGGATCATTAGTGATGACGAATACACGCAGTGGGCCAAGAAATACTACGAGGCCTCTACACTGCTCGAAGAAAGAAGTGAGCAAATGGATGCAGTTGCAGAAGAAATCGAGGTGGACTTGTTCCTTTTGGGAGCTACTGCCATTGAGGATAAGCTCCAGGATGGAGTGCCCGAAACCATCCATACACTTCAGAATGCAGGAATAAAGGTCTGGGTCCTTACTGGTGACCGGCAAGAAACCGCCATCAACATTGGTATGTCGTGCAAGCTTTTGGCAGAGGATATGAATCTCTTGATCATTAATGAGGAGACTAAAGCAGACACCAAGCAGAATTTGCAGGAGAAGTTGGAGGCCATTTACGAACACCAGAACCAGGCTAACGAATCGGTGTTGGACTCTTCTTTGGCGCTCATCATCGATGGCCACTCGCTTAGTTTTGCGCTTGAGCCAGATCTCGAGGATATCTTCATTGATCTAGCGACCAGAGTGCGTGCAGTGATTTGCTGCCGGGTTTCGCCATTACAAAAAGCTTTGGTGGTGAAAATGGTCAAGAGGAAGAAGAAAGGCTCGTTGCTTTTGGCCATTGGAGACGGAGCCAATGATGTGTCGATGATTCAAGCCGCACACGTGGGAGTAGGAATCAGTGGAATGGAGGGAATGCAAGCTGCACGCAGTGCCGATGTGTCTATTGGCCAGTTCAAGTACTTGAAGAAACTCTTGCTTGTACATGGGGCATGGTCATACCAGCGGATCTCCAATGCCATTCTTTACTCATTCTACAAGAACATTTGCTTGTACATGACGCAATTTTGGTTTGTGTTCAACAATGGATTCTCAGGCCAGTCGTTAATCGAATCGTGGACTTTGACTTTCTACAATGTGCTTTTCACGGTGTTCCCACCTTTTGTCATGGGTGTGTTCGACCAGTTTGTCAGTGCACGACTCTTGGATCGGTACCCACAGTTGTACCAACTTGGAATCCAAAAGAAGTTCTTTAATGTGACCATTTTCTGGGGCTGGATCATCAATGGCTTCTTCCACTCCGGCTTGATCTTCTTGTGCATGATGACACTCCTCCGCTATGCCAACTACCTTCCTAATGGAGCTGTGGCAGATAACTGGTCATGGGGTACCCTCATCTATACTACTTGCACACTCACAGCTCTTGGAAAGGCAGCGCTTCTGGTGACGCTCTGGACCAAGTTCACAGTGCTTGCCATTCCGGGCTCGTTTGTTCTCTGGTTGGTGTGGCTTCCTGCGTATGCCACCATCGCCCCACTCATCAACGTTTCCAAGGAGTACCAGGGTGTTTTGGCACATACATACCCCAGCTTGACGTTTTGGGCAGCCGTTTTCGGTGTTGCCATTCTTTGTCTTCTCCGAGACTTTGCATGGAAGTTTTTCAAACGGATCCAGAACCCCGAAAGTTACCACTACGTGCAAGAGATCCAGAAGTTCAATATTCAGGACTACAGGCCTCGTATGGAGCAATTTGAAAAAGCCATTCGGAAGGTGAGACAAGTGCAGAGAATTAAGAAGCAAAGAGGGTTTGCCTTCTCTCAAGTGGATGACCAAAACCTCGAGAAGATTGTTAGATTATACGATACTACCAAGAAGAGAGGAGCCTTTGGTGAACTCAGTGAGAGTCATTAGCAGACCAAACAAGAATGCAAGGATCTGAAACTGCCAAAAGAGTAATATCACTGTCTAGTACAGTTTTAGTACTCTTAGTCAATCAGACAGTCCATTGCATAAGATTTATCAAGAACTGATTTGAATCGGTATGCTAATGAGTCCCCATATTGAGACTATACCATTCAACTAATATCCTATAGCATCCTTCTATTGGCATATTGGTTTCTGACTCAGAGATTTGACTGGTCTATTGATACTATCATTGAAGAACTCATTGAACCAAGGACTAAAGTATCATATTGTAGAGAATGGAATGGAGTCCCATTGTTACCATTAAAAACTCTCATTGATCAGTGTTGGGTAGTCCGTAAAAATTATAGAGTTCTCTATTGTTAGAGTACTATAACCGGGAAGTTTTGTCATTGCATTTATGGGCCGCGCACGCCCATGCTCATTTCTCAGGCATCACTCATACATTAAAAGCACCATGGCAGAAGATAAACCCAAGGTAGAAACCAAAGCCAAGGCCGAAGGAGGCGATAAAGGCGAAACGCCTGCAAAGCTCTCTAATAAGGAACTCAAGGAACTTAAGAAAAAGGAAAAGGCCGCCAAGCGGTCCGCACACAAAGAATCCCTAGGTATTAGTCCTGAACAACAGGAGGAGATTGCCCAGCAGAAGATCGACAAGAAAAAGCAAACCACAAATACTAATTTGAAGAAGCAATTGAGTCAGGCCGTGTACAAGAACGATGTGCCGAAAATCCCGGCGCTTTTCAGCCATTTGGAGACCCGGGAGCAGAGAAACGCTCAGTCGCCAACGGTTTCCCATATCGTTCACCCGGCCATCCTCACGTTATCGCTTAACTTTGCCAGTCACAAGATTGTTGGGTCCACTGCTCGATTAAGGGAAATGCTCCGGGTGTTCCAAGCTGTTATTCAGGATTATGAGACCCCAGAGAATACCACTTTAACGCGACACTTGACGGGTCACTTGTCCCACCAGATCGAGTATTTGAAAAGTGCCCGGCCACTTTCTTTGTCGATGGGCAATGGAATTCGGTGGTTGAAGCAAGAAATCTCGCTTATTTCCATCGATATGCCGGAACCAGAGGCCAAGTCCATGTTGTGTCAGAGAATAGACGATTTTATCCGCGACAGGATTGAGTTGCTGGACCAGTTGATCATTGAAAACTCCTCGCATCATATCACAAATGGGTGCACGGTGCTCACGTTTGGACATTCGGAAGTCTTGCTCAAATTGTTCCAGTACTGCGTCTTGGAGCAGGGTAAGAGCTTCAACTTGGTGATCGTGGACTCACATCCATTGTTCGAGGGCAAGAAGTTGCTTGCATCGCTTTCGGAGACTCACATGGCTCCCATTTCCAACATTCCGTCCCGTCACCTTCCTCCCACCATTACACAGGACAAGCTTAAGATCACGTACGTGTTGATGAACTCGTTATCGCTGACGATCTTAGAGGATGTGGACTTGGCGTTTTTGGGGGCCCACGCCATGCTCTCCAATGGTCATTTGTACAGCCGGGTGGGCACTGCCATGATTGCCATGATGTGTAACCGCAGGAACATCTCTGTGCTCACGTGTTGTGAGTCGATCAAGTTTTCGGACCGGGTGCAGTTGGATTCCGTGACCACCAACGAGTTGGCCGACCCCAACGACTTGCTTATAAACATCAACATGAAGCAAGCTCCGCCAAGGAGATCATTGGCTCTCGAGCAGTTCATCAAACTGCAGGAAGCAGATTCCCCCAAGAAGCCTGCAGACAAGAAGGAAAAGACGGAGGTGGAGGTGGAGCAAAACAATCCTTTGACCGACTGGGAAAAACTGCCGCAGATCAATATCTTGAATGTCATGTACGACCTCACTCCTCCGCAGTACATCAACAAGGTGGTGACGGAGTTGGGTGCCTTGCCTCCATCCTCGGTGCCCGTGATTTTGAGGGAGTATAAGAACACATAGAAATCATGGTATATAGTTATAGTCTGAGAATGCGATCCATGTTTTGTAATGTCAAGGTAAGAGAGCCATAGAATACTTGGTATTATTGGCATAGTTCATGGAGGTATCCTGCACATAGCCCCAGAGTCTATCAATGCTAGCAGCTGTAATAAGACACTCCATTATAAGTGTAGTAGAAGTACTTGACTATAGTGATTTCAGACCTGTTCTTCTTAGTATCACTACCTTCTCTTCTAGTCTCTTCACTCCATATACTTCCAGTAATCTGTATATTGTGACCATTTCCTCTTATTTCAGAACCAAGAAAGTCCAGGAAAAACCCCATTTGCATAGTCATAGTTAATTTTGATTCTGGAATAAACTTCAACGAAAAGATTTGAAAAATTGTTTCCTTGGGTACACATTGATAATTTCATACTTTTTAATAAATCTCATAAAATATTGCGAAATGCAAATAAATCCAGCTTCTTATGCAATATTGGAAACTTCCAATGGTATTAAAAATTAAATCAAGAGTTCAGGAATAAATAGTCAGTATCAAGTCAGAATTAAATCTGCACAAAGTAGAATAAAGTAATCTTTAGCCAGGTTTTGTATTTGGTCACTATGAGTCAATCTTAAGTAACATAAAGTAGTCTTCAGTAGTATAAGCAGTATAAGCAGTTTCAGTAGTCTTAATAGTATCAGTAGTCTTAATAGTTTCAGTAGTCTTAATAGTTTCAGTAGTCTTAATAGTATCAGTAGTAAAGCAGTATAAGATCATCCAGTAGTAAAGCAGTATTCAGGCTTCATTTATAAAACCAGAGCCTTGAAGTAGACCGGAAAGCATGTCACAATAGAAAGCAGTAAATCAAAGTAGATGGTGGGAAGAAATGGAAAGAGAGTAGAATTGTGAATTAGAGTGGAGAGCAAAAAAAAGCAGTGGGAAAAAAAAGGGGGGGGACGCCTACTTTTATATTCTGTTGGTTGCAATTCGGTGCGGGGATTTCAGATCGCGCATATCTGGTGGCGACATGCGCGAGCATTGGCTGCAATTCCAAAACAATATATAAGAGCGCTCGTCTCGCACAAATCTGTACTACTATAGATTCTGTGTTGGTGTGTTCCATAGTACCATTTTACTAGACTCTTTATATTCTATACTGACAATCTATTATCCATAGAGGAGAACACCATACCATACCATACCATACCATACCATACCATACCATACCATACCATACCATACAAGACCATGACCATGTCCATAGAGAGAGACCAGAAGATGTTTTTTGACGAACATGAAGGTCCTAATTCCATACTTATGAATTAATGATGATTAATTCTCTGATATCAACATTGATTTGAATTTGAAAAAGAAGGTGCTTTAATGTGGATTACTTCTTATAAATGTGGATTACTTCTTTTAAATGTGGATTACTTCTTATACATGTTCTTGGTCTGCATCTAGTGTACCATTATCATATCAGTACCACATTATTACTATTCCATTGATTATTGATACTTCTATTTATAATAGAGTATAAGGGGCTATGGAGGTTCAGGTCTAGGTATAACACAGCTCCATGATTGGAATACGGTATTATTTTATGTGTATAACTGGCATATCATAAATACCATATGTCAGGCTATAACCATAAAATGGACTAACAGACTATACATTACCATTATACCAATGAACACCATGCAATACAATGGAATAGGCTGGAGGATACCATATACTAGATGATATTATAGGCTAGAGCCATGCAACATAACCATATACTATGAGAATCCAACACTAGTTTGTGGACCATACTAGAAAAACCCCATGGAAACACCATATTCTGGCCTGTACTACAGGCCTAAGACTGGATTATGATGCATATGTCTGATTCAAGTACAGGTTGGTAGTATAAGTGTAACCAGTCAATCAGGAAAATAGTGAAGAGTAAACTCTATTTCCTAGTAGTAGAACAGTAGTCAACATAGCCTGTAATAATATACCGTACTATGCAATGGTCAATGTAATGAATATCAAAATCCCCATTTAGTCTAATATTATCCATGTACTAAATAGTGTAGTAGTACTTTAGAGTAGGATACATACTATGATAGTGTAGTCAAGTCAATATCAAAGTAGTCAAGTCAATATCAAAGTAGTCAATAGTCAATATATCCAACATAGCCGATGTAGTAAGTAGTCAAGTCATAGTCAAGTCAATAGTATAGTCAAAAGCCTGTAGGTAGTCAGTAAATGTAGTCAATAGTATAGTCAAGTCAATAGTAAATAGAAAAAGTCAATAGTCAAGTCATTTAGTCACTATAACATAGTACACAGTATAGTCAATAGTAGTAGTCATAGTATAGTCATAGTCAAGTCAATAGTATAGAGTGCAATGGAAACTCAATAGTCAACATACTCAAGAATTCAATGTAGTCAGTAGTATAGTCAATAACCAATAGCAATAGTCAATAGTCAGTATAACATAGTATACAGTATAGTCAATAGTATAGTCAATAGTAAATAGTCCAGTCAATGGTGTAGTCAGTAGTCAATGGTCAATAGCCAATAGGAATAGTCAAAAATCAATAGTCAATAGTCAATAGTATAGTCAATAGTCAATAGCCAGGAGTCAAGTCAATAGTGTAGCCAATAGCCAATAGCCAATAATGTAGTCAATAGTATAGTCAGTATATGTAGTAAGTAGTCAATAGTCAAGTCAATAGTAATAGCCAATAGTCAATAGTCAGTATAACACAACACACAGTATAGCCAATAGTCATAGTCCTAGTAATAGTTTAGCCAATAGGCAATAGGCAATAGGCAATAGTAATAGTAATAAGGTAGTCAATAGGCAATAGGCAAGTCAATAGTAATAGTCAATAGTCAATAGTCAGTATAACACAACACACAGTTTAGTCGATAGTGTAACAATGGTAATAGCCGATAGTGTAGTCATAGTAATAGTCCTAGTCAATAGTAATAGTCCTAGTCAATAGTAATAGTAATAGTAATAGTCATAGTCAGTATAACATAGTATACAGTATAGTCAATAGTCAGTATAACATAGTATAGCCAATAGTATAGCCAATACTCTAGTCGATAGTCAAGTCAATAGTCAATAGTAAAAAGTCAATTCAATAGTAATAGTAATAGTATAGTCCTAGTCATAGTCATAGTATAGTCCTAGTCCTAGTCAGTATAGGTAGTCAATAGTAATGGTGTAGTCTTCCGTAAATGTAGTCAGTATACCATATAGTCAATATTCAGTATATTCAATATCCAATATTCAGTATATTCAATATCCAATATTCAGTATATTCAATATCCAATATAGTCATTGTACTAGAAAAGGAATAGTCAGTGTACTAGTAAAGAATAAGAGAGTAGTAAAGAATAAGAGAGTAGTAAAGAATAAGAGAGTGAGTGTCGCACTGAATTATGGGTCGCGCAGTGTGGTTTCTATTGCCACTAGGCGCACCAGAATATACATATATTAATCATCTATACACTACATCTTTATTTACCAGATCCACCATTGACTCTAATCTTGAGATACGAAAATTGATATATTGTGATTTCAAGTGTATTACTTAATTCTTGGATTCATTGACTCTTGGACTCTTGGGCTCTTGGACTCTTGGGCTCTTGGACTGACTGACTGACTGATTGACTCATTGACTCATTGGTCTTGTACGCTGTACAACTTTTCCTGATGACAGAATTGGCGCTTGTACAGAAGGTAGATCTTCGATTGGCTTTGGCTGAGACGGATTTACAGCTCCAACATGCTTTAGAGATGTACTTGGCTCCTGTTCTACTTAAACTAGCCAGTCCTAATGCTGAGGTACGCCAGGCGGTGTTTAATTTGATCAAAAATACGTTTCCGCGTATTTCTGCTGCCAGGGATCTTGTTTTACCGCTGGATGCTCTTTTGGAACAGATCAAACGTCCCAAACTTGCCCAAAATGTTGATTTGGGTGCTGTTAGATTATACTCCTTGTTATTCTTGTCCAAGGGTGTTGATAGGATGAGCCTGCATGCTCAGAGGGCATTTGTTCCTAGACTTATAGCTGGAATGGACTCTTTTCCGTCCGCTGTGGCTGCTCGTTTGTTCAGTATCCTTGTGAAGTTGTTGCAGACGTGGAAAGCTCCGGATAGGGGCTCGGATGAGGCTGAAAACATGCACTCGGTGTTGTTTTCGGGATCTGAAGTGACCGAATCCTACTTGGCCTCCGTTATAGCTCGCTTCTTCCTTCTTTTGCCTACGCCTGGGCCCAATGTGGTACAGATGCCGGGGTTGAGCTATGAAGAGTCCAATTTCTTCACTAAGGATGCTGGTGTCAGCTATAAGACTGTGGGGGAGTTGACCGACTCGAAAAACAGACTTCTTGAGTTTTTGAAGGCGGGGTTTTCCGATTCAACTCTTGTTTTGCCGCTTCTTATAGCCTCCGTGGACCCACTATCCGCCATTAGCGACCTGGCCTATACTCGCTTTCGAAAGCTTGAATATGAGCTTTCTCCCCTGTTGATCGACCAGTTGGTGCTGCTTTTCACAGGTATTCCGAACAAGACTCCTCCTGTCAAGGAGGTCTTGCAGGACAAAATCTTGACGCTTCTTTATAAGGCTGATATGAGTAGCCACCCCCAGGTGAAACAACTCTGTGACTTGGGGCTCCTGTCTACTTACTCCCGGTTGCGACAGACAGCTACGTCTTTTGTGAAAAAGGTGACACTGCAATCGAATCCTTCCACGGAAACCGACTTCACGTCTTCGATTGCTCTCCGGCTTAAAGACTCCATTATGGCGGAAGGTGTGCCGATTTCCAACACTTCCCAAACTCTGAGTGGACGAACGATTCTTTCACAGAGGGAACTCCAGTACGAGACTCTTGCTGAGGTGTTGAAAAATACACCTATGCTTTGGAATAGGGACTTGGCCTATGTACAGTTTTTATTTGACTGTTTGGAACGGGAACCTGTGGATTTACGCTCTTGCCTACAGAACTGTCTTTCTAGTCTTGCAGGACATCTCCTGGACTTACCATTGGAGTCCAAGACGAAGCTCAAGCAAATGGCCAGAAGCTACTTATCTAATTCAAGCCCAGAACCAAGTGTGGCTGCATGCAGGTACATTGCTGTGAAGTACGTGAACATGTGTTTTCTGTTTCGGGACTCAGAAGCCCGTTTACTCTGTCTTCTTGGAACATCCAAAATCAACGGGCCAGAAACCATCGAAGAGGCTAAACGAGGCTTGGACCCGTACCTCTTCAGCCTTGCATCTGACCCACTTCTCCGAATCCTGAGTTCCAGCCTTGAGTTCCCCTCTTTTCTGGATATGGTGGTGACCATGGATGCAGAACTACAAGGTGACTCCCCTTTAAGGAACTGCCTTGGCGACGCAATCAAGTTTGCTTTGAAGTTGTTGGTGATGCTGGCCGTGGAGGGAAAGGCTACGGTGGTAGTTGTGGATGAAGATTGGGGTCCCAGGATCGAAAAGGCTTTGGAAACGGATAAAACTGTACGGGAACTTTTGACTGCAGAGATTCTCTTGAGATCCAGAGGTGACACACCAATGGACGAAAAGGAAAGCGTTGCCAAAGATGCCATTTTTCTCTTCATCCAAATGTGTTTCCGTGCACTCGATTCCGAGAAGGCGGAACTTGCTGCTGTTTTAAGACTCTTGGTGTCGATGTCTCCTCCGGATACGATTGCCTCTTTGGGTATTTTCGTTGAAGCTTTACTTAAACTTATAGGGGAAAAGGGCATTTCTGATATGGCCACTAAAGACCTCTGTGAAGTTTTGGCGGTGATCGTGACTCATCCGGTGAATGAAGTGGAGATCATTCAAAAAACCATTTTGAGATTGAAGGAGTTCTCCAATGGCTCCCATATTCTTGGCGTAGCCTACGTGGTGTCACGTTTGGCCTACAGACAACGGCTTGAGGTTGTTGAAAAGGAGACTCTTTATTCTTTTCTCCATGACCTTAGCCGAGGATTGGAAAACCCCAGGTTCTATGACTTGTGTGCAGATTCTGTGGCTCAATTGGCCATTTTTGGAGTCATGGGCCCCAACCTTCACGATCTGAAAGCTAATGACCACGTGGCTACCTTCAGGAACCTTTTGCAGCCACGTGCAAAATCGTGCCACGAAAAACTGGTACTAGCATTGGCCAGCTTGGAGTTGGCAGACCCTCAGATCTACCAGTCCGATTCGGAAAGTCTTTTGGCTGTGGAAGAACTCGTTTACTCCACTCATATTTCCAAACAGTTTGACTTTTTGTTCGCAGCAGGTGATGCCTTTCTGGTTCTAGCCGGAGGATGGGAGTGTGGGTACATGCAGTCCAACTTGGACATTCAGGGCCAAAGCGTGTCATATGTTCCCAGAACAACCGGTCGAATTGGGCCTATTCTTCAGCATGTGCTCACGGCCACATCCATGACCAAACCCTCTTTACGCAGGGCAAGTTGTATTTGGCTCTTGGCGTTGGTGCAGCACTTGAGCCACATGCCGGAAATACGGCTCCGGGCAGCAGAGATCCACTTTGCTTTCATGCGTTTTTTGACTGATAAAGACGAGATTATCCAGGAATCTGCTGCCCGTGGACTCAGCATTGTTTATGAGCTCGGAGATAAGGATCTCAAGGAAACATTGGTCAAAGGCTTGATCCGGTCTTTTACCGACTCCAACACTTCCAGCCAGTTATCTGCAGGCTCCGTGGACCACGATACCCAGCTCTTCGAAAAAGACGTTTTAAAGACCCATGACAGCTCCATCTCCACATACAAAGATGTGTTGAACTTGGCACAGGATGTGGGCGATCCAAGTTTGGTATACAAGTTCATGTCGTTGGCCAAATCCAATGCGTTGTGGTCTTCACGTAAGGGTATGGCATATGGCTTGGGGTCAGTGCTCTCCAAGTCCAGTTTGGACCAGATGTTGGCTACCGACGAGAAGTTAAGCCGCAGATTGATCCCCAAGTTGTACCGTTACCGGTTCGACCCTAATTCAGCTGTTTCCCAGAGCATGAACGATATCTGGAAGACACTTATCCAGGATGGGGCCAAGACGGTGGAGACTAACTTTGAAATCATTCTCCAGGAGCTTCTTTCTGGAATGGGAAGCCGGGAGTGGAGAACTCGCCAGGCAAGCGTGGTGGCCCTTGGGAACTTGCTCCAGACACAATCTGCAGAGAAGTATGAGCCCCACCTCGAGCAAATCTGGACGCTTAGTTTCCGGTCCATGGACGACGTCAAGGAAAGCGTCAGAAAAGAGGGCTTGAATTTGGCACAAAGCTTGGCCAAACTGTTGGTCCGAAGTGCAGATCTTAACACGGGCAAAGCATCCGTTGCCAAGGCCACCAATATGGTCAACAACTTGGTGCCGTTCTTGATGGGGTCGAAAGGTCTTTTGAGCGATGCAGAAGAAGTTAGATCTTTTGCCCTAGACACGGTGTTGAAGCTATGTAAGCTTGGAGGGAAGCCTATGCAGGCACACGTTCCCAAGTTGTTAGGGCAGTTGATTGAGCTCATGTCAACGCTTGAACCGGAGATGGTCAATTACTTGGTTCTCAATGCGGAAAAGTACAACTTGACTGCAAATGATGTGGATACGCAACGACTCCAGAGCTTGGGCCACTCTCCACTTATGGACGGTATAGAGAAGCTTTTAGCCTTGGTGGATGTGCATATAGTGGCAGATGTGGTGCAGGAGGTGAAACGGGCCATTAAGAAATCCGTGGGGTTGCCATCTAAGGCATGTGCCAGTCGGGTGGTGGTACTGCTTATAACCAACAGTGGGTTTATCATCAAACCTTATGCCAATGGGTTATTGGAGTCGTGCACTTCCCAATTCAAAGACAAGAGTTCGGCAGTGACCCAATCATTTGCTGTTGCTGCAGGATATTGTTGCAAAATGGCTGATATTGATGCTGTGGTCTCTTATAGTCAGAAACTCCGGGAAATGTACTTTGGGGGAGAAGAAGCTCAAAGCAGAAGACTTGCTGCAGTGTGTTCTGAAGCAGTTGGCAAGTACTGTGGTTCCGATAAGTTTGAGTCTGTTTCCTCGGCATTTTTGCCTCTTATTTTTGTGGGAAAGCACGATGAAGACCATGACGTGGCACAAGTGTTTGAAAAAGCATGGATTGAAAATGCTCTGGGTGTCAGTGCTGTCAAGGTATACTTTTCCGAGATCTTCGAAATGTGTGAAGATGGAGTCAAGTCACATGATTACCGGGTCCGGCAATTGGTGGCTCGAACCATTGTTGACTTGTGTGATTCTATTGACTCGTTTTCTGATCTGGAATTGGCCTTCCTTTTTAAGGTTCTCTTGGATGCCTGTACAGGAAAGTCGTGGAGCGGAAAGGAGATGGTTTTCGAGGCTTTGGTCAAGTTGGCTACCAAAAACAAGTCATACGTTGATTCGCAGCCTGAAATCTTGCGGATGCTTGAAAAAACCGTCTTAACGGAGCAGAAGAGACGTAATGTTGCGTACCAATCCAAGGCTGTTTTGGTGTCTGCCAGTTTCTTGAAGGTGTTTCCGAATCAGGAAATCCTGGAGGCCTATATACAGATCATGGGCACTGTTCTTACGGACCAGTACTTGAGAGAGGCGGAATTGGTGGATGTGGATGAAGAGGAATACGAGAAGATGACGGATTCACAAGCAGTTGCACTCGAGGAAATGCACCTTTCTTACATGCAGAGCATTGCCAAGGGGATCAGTTTTGAGCCGGTCAACATTGAGCTTTTGCAGTTTCTTATGGAGACCATGAAGACATTTGTTTCCAAGGAAAACGGCAATTCTAGGGCCTTGACGTGGCGTACGTGTCTCGCCTATAACGACATGTTCAAAACGGTGATACAGGGCTATAAACCACATATGCCTTTGAGTCTTTTGAGTGATTATTTCCCACTTTTGATGACCTTCGAAGATGCCTATAAGATGGAGAAGTATGGAGTGGCATTTGCTCGGAATTGTCAGTTGTTTGAGCAGCTTTATAAGCAAGAGGCTTCTGATGCTATGCTTGAAACCTTACATGAATACCTTCACAAGATGAAGCAGAACTCTGCATCCAGTGTGGTGAAGAACGAGATCCAAATTGCTCTTGATCAAGCAAATTGAAAGCAGTAAACAATCTGCTATGATCATTCAAACCACCCAATCACTTTTGTTGAATTATGTCTTTTGCTGACTCTTTATTATTTCTGATCAATGTGATTTTCGATGGCTCCAATTGATCATTACAGTCCAGTATACTACTATTCTACAGTGGTCTGCCTGTCAATGGCTGAATACTTGAGATATAATCATAAGTATTCAGTCTACTGGTTGTTTAGAGTCCTACTAGACTAAGACTATGTTTTCTGTCAATTGTCTGGGATTGTCTGGGATTTTCTGGGATTTTCTGGGATTGTCTGGAAGTGTCTGGAAGTGTCTGGAAGTGTCTGGAAGTGTCTGGGAGTGTCTAGGATTATTCCAAAGGATGACCATCATGACTGACTATTCTACTAAAAAGTGCTTCTCTTTTCTCTCATCTTATAAGTATTTCAGTACCGTTATGTCGTCATATTGTGGTATAGTTCCAAATCTAGTGTAATACTGTATGAGTACCGCCTTGTCTGCAGGACACAGAGATAATTTAAGCGACTGTAACTCTATATTGAAAGGAGATTTTTTTCTGAAACTCAGGATATCAAACCATCCAAGATACCTTTATATATGGTTTCAATCCTGGATGTATAACTACGGGGGGGACCAAATTGATTGGGGACTAGTGACTGACCAAGCGGCACTGCATATAATTTTATACTGCATATACAACATACTGCATATAACAGTTTCTACTGCATATAGCATATACTGCATATAACATTTTATACTGCATATAGTATATACTGCATATAATGTTATACTGCATATATGTTTATACTGCATATAGTCAAAAACAAAGAATATACATAACTCTGACATTTAAAGTAAACGTATTACCATTTATTCTTCCATAATCATGTAAAGCCTCAAAGTCTACTTCTACTTGGAGAAAGAGTCCATGCAGTAGTGTATAATCCTCATCTTACTGTTCCTGCATAGTGTCATGATTCTGGGTTCCAGTGTCCATAACTTGTTTATTGATCTCTCGGTATAGTGTCTAAATATCTGAATTCCAGATCTCCAAGATTCCTGGAATGTCTCTCTAGTATACTTTTAGTGCCTATTTTGCACTATATGCAGTCCCGAGGAAATATCTCGAGATTGTAGTTATTTTTAGAAGTTTTAAATTTTCAGAAGGATATCTAGACCTTTAGGATTATGGTTACTTTATTATTAAATGATTACTTTATCATTATAGTAAGTTGATTCGTATATAGTAGGATGTGTATTATATGCAGGATTCGAGTTTTCAAAAAAAAACACCAAAAAACCAAAACCACCCAAATTCAAGGATCTGAAATGAATTCGAATTAATTCCATTCAGTATAAAAATTGATCTTGAAATTATTGCATTCACAATTTATTAATATAAAAACCTAAAAGTCTAATGGTCTTAGTGAGACTGCATATTCATATTCTTCTCCTTAAACTCAACCTGTTTATTAAATTCATCATATTTTAAACAAACGACAAACGACAATCGACAGAAAAAGATAATCCATTGTCAAGGAATCTCCACGAGTTATAGAGATATGGAGTTGTATGCAGGATTTGGTATTGTATGCAGGACAAAGTACTATATACAGGAAAATGAGGGATGTACGGGTTTAGAAGTTATATACAGGATACGCAATTAGATACAGGAAAAAGAGGTATACACAGGAGAATCAGTTATACAGAATTGTTGAACTTTATACCTTAGCTAGTTCATAAGCTGGAACTCTTACGTAATTGTTCTCTTGTACTCTCGTCAGCGTGGCACTTTAGCTGCCACTTCAGTTATTTATATTCAGATCAATCTCTAAACTAACACTAGGAAATCTCTATCTATTCTTCTCTATCTATATATCTCTTCTCTCTTCTATCTATTCTTCTATATATATATATATATATCTATATCTCTATCTCTCTTCTCTATCATCTCTAACTTCTCTCTCTTCTATATCCCTATCTCTCTCTCTATCATCTATCTCCTCTCTCTCTCTCTCTCTCTCTAACTTCTCTCTTCTCTCTCTCATTCTTCTATCTATTCTTCTCTATTTTCTCTTCTCTCTCTCTTTTCTCTTTTCTCTCTCTCTCTTCTATATATATATCTCTCTCTCTTCTCTTTTCTCTCTAACTTCTCTCTCTCTTTTCTCTCTCTCTTCTCTCTTCTATTCTTCTATCTATATATCTCTTCTATCTTCTCTATCATCTCTATCTCTTTTCTCTCGTCTCTCTTTTCTCTCTTCTATATCTCTATCTATTCTTCTATATCTCTCTTTTCTCTCTCTCCCTCTCTCTCTCTCCATCTATAGTCTATACCTATACCTATACCTATATCTATATCTCTATCTATATCTCTATCTATATCTATACCTATATCTCTAGTCTATAGTCTATAGTCTATACATATAGTCTCCATCTCCATCTCTGTCTCTAGTCTCTAACCTTCCATAGTCTCTCTCTCTCTCTCTCTCTCTCTCTCTCTCTATTCTTCTCTACCTCCATCTCAGCTTCTGTTACGTCTCACTCCTCATAGTCTATACCTCCATCTCCATCTAAGCTTCACTCTAGTCTATACCTATATCTATACCTATATCTCTATCTACATCTCTATCTACATCTCTATCTACATCTATATCTACATCTCTATCTAGTCTATACCTATACCTAGTCTATACCTATAGACTAGTCTATACCTATCTCTATCTCTATACCTATCTCTAGTCTATACCTACACCTATCTCTAGTCTATATGTCTATCTGTTCCCCAGTCTATAGTCTATCTATACCCATCTCTATCTATACCTATCTATCTCTATCTATACCTATCTATACCCATCTCTTAGCTTCTATATTCAAGTCTCTAGGTACTTTAGTCTATACCTCCACCAGTATTAGTTCTACCTTCAGTCCTTCACTCTAGTCTATGGTGGTCTATGGTGGTCTATGGTGGTCTATGGTGGGCTATGGTAGTCTATGGTAGTCTATGATCACATCTTTCGACTCTTGTAACTTACTATTCAGAATCCATCTTTGATGCTTGGAAACAAGGCCTGAATACTCCTTAATTTGACTACTGATGCTTTGTTACTCTTCAAGATCTTCAAGTTACTCTTCTTCAGCTTTTAAAGTAGCGTCTATATCATTAATTAGCTAAATTAAAGCAAGTTGCAACTTTTGGTGAGCTTCCAACGACCATTGTCCTTGCTTACAAGCCCCCTCTCAATCTGAGAACCAAGTGAAGAGTAGATTCCTTTTGAATGTTGTAATCTGATAAGGTTCTACCATCCTCCAATTGTTTTCCTGCAAAGATCAATCTCTGTTGGTCAGGAGGAATACCTTCTTTGTCTTGGATCTTGGACTTGACATTATCAATAGTGTCTGACGATTCAACCTCGAGAGTGATGGTCTTACCGGTCAAGGTCTTGACAAAGATCTGCATACCACCTCTCAATCTAAGAACCAAGTGAAGAGTAGATTCCTTTTGGATATTGTAGTCCGACAAAGTTCTGCCATCCTCCAATTGCTTACCGGCGAAAATCAATCTTTGTTGGTCAGGAGGAATACCTTCTTTGTCTTGGATCTTGGACTTGACATTGTCAATAGTATCGGAAGACTCCACTTCAAGAGTGATGGTCTTACCAGTCAAGGTCTTGACGAAAATCTGCATACCACCTCTCAATCTAAGAACCAAGTGAAGAGTGGACTCCTTTTGGATGTTGTAGTCAGATAAGGTTCTACCATCCTCCAATTGCTTACCAGCGAAAATCAATCTCTGTTGGTCAGGTGGAATACCTTCCTTATCCTGAATTTTAGACTTGACATTGTCAATAGTGTCTGACGATTCAACTTCAAGGGTAATAGTCTTACCAGTCAAGGTCTTGACAAAGATCTGCATACCACCTCTTAATCTGAGAACCAAGTGAAGAGTAGACTCCTTTTGGATGTTGTAGTCAGATAAGGTTCTACCATCCTCCAATTGCTTACCAGCGAAAATCAATCTTTGCTGGTCAGGAGGAATACCTTCTTTGTCTTGGATCTTGGACTTGACATTGTCGATAGTATCGGAAGACTCCACTTCAAGAGTGATGGTCTTACCAGTCAAGGTCTTGACGAAAATCTGCATACCACCTCTCAATCTAAGGACCAAGTGAAGAGTAGATTCCTTCTGGATATTGTAATCAGACAAAGTTCTTCCATCCTCCAATTGCTTACCGGCAAAGATCAATCTTTGCTGGTCAGGAGGAATGCCTTCCTTATCCTGAATTTTGGACTTGACATTGTCAATGGTGTCAGAGGACTCGACCTCAAGGGTAATGGTCTTTCCTGTCAAAGTTTTCACGAAAATTTGCATGTTTGTAAGGTAGAAGTTTTTTAGTGGTTTTGATTGTGGTGGCGCAATCGCTTTTATATATGCGAGGTAATAGGGGGTGGTGGTGCTCACGTGCGGCCTGCATTAGTCACGCGGGCGCAAAAAAGCAATATATCATTTCCTATTTGGGCATTTCGCGCCGCATTGTCCACAAAGCTGGGAAAAAGAAATTCAAATTTACATTTATAGAGGCCGTGTCGCCCGGTTTAAAAGCATGAGTTTTTCGAACCTACAAACGGAGCCAAGCGCAATTTACTCAATTGCGCTTCCACATGCTTTCCTCACCGTGTTTCAGAGTTGCTGCTTGTTTCAAGTCCGTACTGGGACGAAAGAGTCTATTTGTGGGTAAACCATGAAACAGCCGCGTTATTTGAATGTTTCTTTTTTAACGCTCGCAATTTCTCGCGGTTGATAAAACAAAGGGAAAGATTCGAGATCCGTGGATTGGCCGTCTTAATATGCAACTACTCGCCCACTATATTAACAATATCCTGCTATTCTAAAATTATAAAGCATCAAAAGTGTTGAAATATGAATCTCGGATATTAATGGTAATAGATAGTGTCTTTAGTGGTTGAAGATTGGAGTCGAATAACCAAATTGGGTCAGAATTGAATATTTATTACGTTATCTATTTAAACCGGGAATGCCTCCGATTGACGGTTGCTGATTGACGACAAACTACCAATAGGGGGTCGTTTGTTGGTTAGCTGGCTCTATTGGATATAGCTGATTACCGTGGTTTGCTCAGTTCATTCTATCACCCTGGAGACAGAACTGGTGATGGAGACAGAACTGGTGATGGAGACAGACAGTAATGACAGCCATTTTTACAGGCAATAGGAGGTGATTATGCCAGGCTGACTATACCAGGCTGTAATTGACGCTTGAGGCTTTTACCGAAGGTCCGCGCCTGCGCAAGCACCTTCAGATCCTCGCAATACTCAATCACCAACAGGGCCTTTTGTTGGATGGCTCGCGAGAGGGGTTCTTCAAAGACGAATCTCCGGATGGGTAGGATCAATACGCGATACAGCGAAATAAGCCAATTGGAAAAGTCAGGCGAGCCGTTCTGGCACAAGTGGATAATGATGGTGAGGCACTTGAGCACTGCGATGTTAACGTCGGTACGGAAGTGGGAGGAGAACGTGTCGATTATGGAGGGTTTAATACTTCCATAGAGGAAATCCACCGTCTTGGATTTGGAGAGTTTCATGGGAGATATTGTGGACTGTGGTAATGGAGTATAACTGGAATAACGATTCAGCTTAGGGTTGGAAGTTTGGGACCCGTGAGAATTATGGGAATTCTGATTCAAATCTAAGGTGAGGCTCCGCTTGAGCAGGCTTGGACCCAGAGTTTTGACCACCGTGAATTTGGAGAGTCGGGCATAGAGTTGCGTCTCGAGCTCTACGAGGCCTTTGGAATCATAACTCAAAGCGACAAGATCTCCGAGCTGGTGGCTCAGCAAGCCGTTCAGTTTATCATACAAAGCTGTGGTTAGTGATGAAACAGAATGATTTTGGTGATACATACCATTACGAATGATGCTACCCGAGGACCGACGTCTGAACATGACAACCAGGAACTAGGGATGGAATAACCGTTGAAGAAGTGAATGTTTTGGAATAACAAGGCTGAAGGGAAGAACTGAAGAGAGCAGAAGATCTGATTGAAGAGGCAGAATTGAAACCGGAACTGGCACAAAGATGTCTAGAAGCGAGATCAGAAATGAATTGAACTGAAACTCAGGAACTGGCAAAGAGGACTGACACCAAAGACTGTGAACAAGGAGTTTCTAAAAGAAGAATGAAAAAATGGTCTGTGAGGAATTCAGATGAGGTACGGCGACACAGAGTATATATAGGGTGCAGCAAGTTCTAGGAGTGCACAGTTTCGCCGTGCGGCATACTGGGATTACAAGGGAGGAAGAAGAAGAGCATAGACAAGAAGAGGGAGTGGGAAAAGAAGAAGAATAATAGCATGGATGAATTGGGGATGAATGTTTCCTAAATAGGCAACTTTTATTTTGGAATTAACTTGGGGGTGGACGATGGCGAGATTGAGTAATAGCCGAGCCAACCGAGACCTGCATATACGCAGATTTCTAGTACCTCGAGGTACTGATGTATCGCGATCCATTCTCGGGGAAGTTATATGCAGGCATTTCAAATACTTATGCAGGCATTTCACCAACGTTATATGCAGGCATTTCAAATACCTATGCAGGCATTTCACCAACGGTATATGCAGGTATTTAAAATGCGTTACATGCAGGTATTTCAAATACTTATGCAGGAATTTTAATTCTCTATATGCAGGGATAGAAACCACTACAACCCCAGCAAACCTAAAGAGGAAACCAATGCCAAGAAGTGATTAACATACTTTATATTTAAAAAGAAATATGGGGTTTTATGGGTATTTGACTATAAAGGTTAGGATGTACGGGTTCCTGCATCCAACCCCTTGATTTATATGCGAAGTGAGAATTTCTCCTCCACTACTCGCCAAGAGACTCCTCTTTATCTTAGCATAAGCTAGTGACCCCGTCACACGTCGAAACTGCGATTGATTTTACCGCAGCTCCTTCTGTTTATTGTTTTGTGCAGGACCACTTTCCCTATTTGGAACCCTCGGATTTGTACCATTCCGGTTTCGTCTAATCCTCGGTTTTCTTCCGCCAGATAAACCCCAAAACGCCCTCGGTTCTGCCCTGCTGACTCAAGACCAGAATATATTAGTGAACATTGAGGAGATTCTTCCGGAAAAGGTACCCAAATAGGTAATTCAACCTGAAAACGTGACCCAAATAGGTAATTCTGCCTGAAAACGTGACCCAAATAGGTAATTCTACCCGAAAGCGTGACCCAAATAGGTAATTCTACCCGAAGATATCCCCATATTATTGAAATCATTTGAATCTGCCTTATTCTTTTGATCTTTCTATTCCTGCATATCAACGCAGAAGACAATTTCCATCCTAAAATCCAATCAGTTGCATTTCTTCCGCAATGAATTAGATCATTTCTATTACCTACTCATGTCTTTTAGTCCAGTTGTGTCTCAAAACACAAGTCCATCGTCGTCTTCCGACGCAGGAACGAGCTCTCTCAAGCCTCCGCCGCCTCCAAGCTTTCAATGTGATTCTGATGTGTTTTCTCAGTATCAGACATACCTTTGGGCCAAAAACCATCATGGATTGGCACTTTTGGCACGTCAAAAAGGTGTTCCTCCGTTTTTACGCTTTAAAGTATGGGCAGTTTTGCTCAAACATCATCCTTTTGTGGTTAATCCGTTTATCCAGCCTGACCAATTTGACAAGGAGAAACTGTCTGATAGTGAATCAGAGGATGCGGAGAAACATCTTCAGCATAAGATCAGGAAGGATTTACGCAAGTATATGCACCGAATAGCGTTTTCATCATCCGAAGAGCCACTTCTGCAGACAGAACTGCAGTTTTTCGACATTTTGGAGAACTCGGTGCTTAAATTCATCAACAAATGGGGTCGTATCATTAAGTATGATCAGGCGCTCACGTGGATGGCCTTAGGGTTGGCTGAATGGTTCCCTCCCATCCCGCATAAGCCGTGGGTGCTTCTTGGGCGAGATGTTTCGTCTAAGGAACATAGCTGTATTGGCCTGGTATTCCAGGATTACGAAGAGTACATTGAGTCAGTCCCAGATTTACGGGTATTCTTAAATGAACTTCTTGATGATGAACACATTTGCAACTTGAAGTTTCATGAGGCCTTTGAGAGGTTGACGTTGGTATTGTTGCATTCGCCCGAAGTGGCCAATAAGCGCAATAATCAGAAGTCCATGGTTTTTGATAAATCCACGTTGCCTGTGAAAGGAGGACTCATTGAGGAAAGAGTATCATTTTTCATTTACATTTTCCAGAAATTGCTTCCGGAATTGTATGCTTATTTCCAAGAGGAGCAGATCCTCAACAAGTTTGGACTGTACGACGACGAATGGGTGCTCTGGTGGCTCAAGTACTGTGGGTCCAAGGTGTGGTCACGGGTGGACCGGGGCCGAGTATGGGACCTTATGTTGGGGTGGAGAGCCGAAAGTCGGCGGGTGGAGTTGGACCTGAATTATTATACAGGCAAGCTCAATATCCCCGATACAGTTCTTGACAAGTTGGGGCCCGATGCCTTTTGGTCTGTTGAGGATAGCAATATGGATGATGAGAATGAGAAGATGTGTGACTCTGTGGACTACTTACTTGGAGAGTTGAATATTGAGGAAGTGGAAGAAGAAGAGGTTCAAGAGAAGGAGGTTCAAGAGAAGGAGGTTCAAGAAAAGGAGGTTCAAGAAAAGGAGGTTCAAGAAAAGGAAGTTCAAGCAAAAGAAGGTCAAGCAAAAGAAGGTCATGGACAGGAGACGGAAGAGTCGATGCATGGATATGGTAAGATCAAGAAAATGATTCCGTTCGCCATTATGGACCCCCACATCGAACTAGTGTTTGTGTCTCTCTCGATCCTCAAAGCCAAGGAACATACGTTGGTGGAGTTGGACCAACATGAAATCCGTACGTTCCTCCTGCGGTTACCTGCCAAACTGTTCAAACTCAGTGACAAGTACAAGAAGTACCAGGAGCAGAAGGATAAGTTGAAAGGTGCTATTCCTACCAGCGAGTACAAGTTTACCTACGAGTACATGGATAGCATTATCTATGAGGCTGGAGAGCTCTGGCGGAAGTGGATCTGGCTAGAGATGAATGGAGAGAGTTGATGGAGAAGAAGAATGGAGAGAGTTGAAGGAGAGAGTTGATGGAGAGAGTTGAAGGAGGAGAAGAATGGAAGAAACCAGTTGTATGGCATTGATGAGAGTCATATCAAGGCCAAAGCCCGATTTTGAAGATTCTACATGATCTAGAAGAAAGAAGGAAAGAAGGAAAGAAGGATGGAATACGAATAGTTGATTTTACTATGAGTTATTGGTTGGCCAAGGTGGTGGAGTGTATATAGGCATCTCTGAATGAGGTTTATGGGAATGGATACGTTTAGGGAATCTGTATACTGCCATGATTCAATTGAGATTCTGGGACAGATGATGAAGTATACAAGAGAAGAATAGATATTAGTAGAGAGGATGAATATATGGACTGTATATGCAGGTTTTTGTTTATATACAGGATTGTTTATATACAGGAAAGTGTTTATATACAGGAGAATATTGTATATGCAGGATTGTTTATATACCGGAATTCATTCTATATGCAGTACCATATATATCAACACGTAGTTTATAGAATAAACCACATTTTTCTAATATTTCAATAGTTCAATTTATCGACCACAGTCGTGTTGTTTCCAAAAAGTATAAAAGGAGAAGAGATTGTGAATGATGGGTTGTGTATATAAGAAGGAGCCTGTATGCAGTATCTTCTAACCAGGTACGTTTCTTTCCAGAAAGATAGACAGACAGGTTTTGTAGATTAATGGGTGTTATTTGGACAGTAGACAGTAGACAGAATTAGACAGACAGTAGAAAGTAGACAGTAGACAGACAGTAGACAGACAGTAGACAGACAGTAGACAGACAGTAGACAGACGTAGACATTAGACAGTAGTAGACAGACAGTAGACAGAGGTAGACAGACAGTAGACAGACAGTAGACAGACAGTAGACAGACAGTAGACAGACAGTAGACAGACAGTAGACAGACAGTAGACAGACGTAGACAGTAGTAGACAGACAGGAGACAGTAGTAGACAGTAGACAGAATTAGACAGAATTAGACAGACAGGAGACAGGAGACAGGAGACAGTAGACAGGAGACAGGAGACAGTAGACAGGAGACAGACAGACAGTAGACAGTGGACAGAAGTAGACAGACAGTTTTTAAGGGACCAGGATCAAGAAATACACAAGAAATTCAAGTTTATTGGCTTCTGTCTTTTTGTCATTCAGTCTCTGTCCAATCAGTCTGTATCCAAATTATATACAGGACCCAGAAATAAGTCCATATACTTCACCTCTGTGAACCATGGCCTTGGAAATCATATAATGTGTAGTTTGTCTTGATGAACTTGGGTGGATTGTAGCGTGGAGTGCATATAGAGCGTAGTGCATATAGTGGAGTGCATATAGAGTGTAGTGCATATAGAAAGGAGTGCATATAATGCGAAATCCTGCACACCTTCATATAACTCCACCCGCAATATCTCCAGGTTCGGCCTTCTCCCCAGCTTCATTCTCCATGTACACCCCACCATGAATCTTAATCCGAGGTTCTCCTCCCAAAACCTCATTGCTTATAACTTCGCCGGCTTCGCCTGCATCCTGTTTGCAGTTTTCCTCCTGTCTTCCCAGCCCTTCTACCTCTCTGATGTCATAGGTATTGAACCCCACAAAATCGGCCATGCCATAGGCGCCTTAACCATAATAGATGAATTTACAGCCATTGCTGTGGCGCCTATTTTGGGAACTTTGGTTGATTGGATAAATGGTTATGCTTGGCAAAAAAAGGCGGTGGCGTCGGGGCCTCGGGTTATGGAATTGGCAGCATTTATTATGGTGGCGATTTCCTTTTTGGGATATGGCTTTGTGGCAAATCGGACTTTTCCCGATCTATACTTTTTCCGAGGGGTTTTTGCTATGGGAATGTCTGGAGTGATGAGTGTTGCTGTGGTGATGCTTCATGAAGCTAATAATTCTGATTTTGAATGGAGAAAATTACAGTTTTGGAAGAAGAATGTGCCTGAACCAACGCTATATGCAGGATCATATGCAGGATCATATGCAGGATCATATGCAGGTCTCCCCAGTACTGATGATGTCACATCCGAGACAGAATTTCAAGGTATTACCATCGAAAAAAATGGTAAACTCTCTGCATTACTTGGAATCTGTACTGGACTCGGTGCTATCTTTTCAGTATCTTTTTTTTTGACGCTTCCAATTCGACTTTCTAAGTGGAATCCTGCATGGAGCTCCCGTCATTGTCTCCAGACTACATATTGTATTCTCGGCGTTTTAGCCATAATGTGTGGATTTCTAGTGTATTGGCTTGGGTATGATTGCATTCGGAGAAGAAGAGAGGCTGGAAGAAGCTCATCAACTGATATTCCAGAACACTCATACTGGAAACTCATGACTGACGCTATAAAAGTGTCCAAAAATAGCAAGAAATTGCAGTTGGCATATACTGGAGGTTTTGTAGCACGAGCTGCTACTGTGACATCGCTGATGTTTATTCCATTAATGGTGTATCAATATTATACCAAGAATGGGATTTGTGGCAGTGCAGATAAGCCCACCGCTTCGGGAAACTGCTATAATGCATATATTTTCCTGGCTATTCTTACGGGAGTATCTTCCACTGTGTCTCTTTTGTTGACACCAATTTGGGGGATTCTTATTGACTCTAGAAAATATGGATGTGGAAAATCCCTCTTATATGCAGGTGTCCTAGGAGGTTTCAGCAGTTTTCTTCTTTGTCTTCTTGGAAGTGGCAGCGAAGTCTATGATCCCCGTTCGTTTTGGTGCTTCGTGGCTGTGTGTTGTATGGGAACAGCCCAGATTGGTGTGGTGATTTCGTCCATGAGTTTAGTGTCACGTGCAGGAAGAGCTCTAGAGGAAGAACATCGGGTTATTGGCAGTATCACTGGGCTCTATAGTTTGAGTGGTGGAGTTGGGATTCTTTTGGTGGCCAAGGTTGGAGGCTTATGGAGTGACAATTGGGTATTTGCACCGTTCTTGGTGCTCGGCATATTGTACCTGATATTGGCATGTGCTGCCTCGTGGATGGATGCTGAAGATGAATAGTGTATTGTCCACTTCTACATTCCAGTCTATACTTCACTCGATAAGTTTGCAGTAGACTATAGTCTATAGAATTGGACAGATTGGACAGATTGGACAGATTGGACAGAATTATAAAGAATTGACATACCTCTACATAATACCATCTACTAGGACACATCTATATTGTTGATGGTCGCCTCTAGTAAACCCTAGCTATTCAAAGTACACGTATCATGGGTGTCCTGCATATAGAGCAGCACATGAACTTAGCCATTACACTGACCAAAAGTTCCCGCCGAATCCCACAAATTAGCTTATCAGGTACAGAATCCAAACCTCTATCCTGCTGTAAATTTTCAGCTCTCTAAAATAAATAGTGTAGTCAAGAACAAGAGTTTAGTATAGACTATAGACATAAGAAGCACTAGCAGCTCCAGACTTTGAATATGACCATTTTAAAAGAAGCACTAACCGTACATGAACTCATGAAAGTCATATTGAGTTTTAATTCAATTGGTGTGTTTGTATATTGGGTAAAGAGGTGGGGCGTTTATATGCAGGACTTTCGAAAAATTCCCATAAAAACCCCATTACACTTGAAATTTTCAATATTAATGGATTTACCAAAACTATAGACCCTTTTAAATAATCGTATCCATTGGTTTACCTAAAAAAAAGTGTAGTACTTGAATAGTAATAACTAATGATATTGAACAATATAAAGTACATTAAAGAAGACAATTATACACAAACCAGAGGCAAAAAAAAAAGTAATAAGAACCCAAATCGGGAAAACAAACCGAAACGGTTGAATTTCATCAAAATCGCATCAAAATCCGTCAAAAACTCATTGAGAAAGGTCTAAATTCAATAAGAGATATTGTCGCACCTTGAGAATTTAAACAATATAAAAGAAGTCCAGAGATTTCAACAGTCCATAAACATATACCAACCAAACCAATACGTACAATAAAAAGAGACGATTCATTTATATATCAAGGTTTTTTCAAAAAAAAAAAAAGCACATTCCAGGCTCTAATACTAGTTCCAATCCCCCATTTCGCAGTCTTCTATTTATACCCCAACAAAGAACCCCAGACTTCCTACAAGGATTTCAGAAAGCTAAAAGCCTTTGGATTAAGTATTTGGTCACTTTAAATTAAGTATTTAGTCACTTTGGATTAAACATAAACCCTCAAGTAATTCGATATATGGGATCCATTTAAGCCGTAAGAATTCCTAAAGGTGCTTTTCAAGACATGATTGGAAACTACACATTCCATGATTATGGATAGTTTTAAAAAAAACCCAAAAATGGTTACTTCGACTTAACGCATTAAATATGTATATATCAGTAAGATATTCATATTATTGGTTGAATCCTTAAGGATCTGCTAGGAGGTATTCTATTTGATATACAATTGATGGAAGAGTATTAATAGATTCCAGTCCTGCATAAGTTAATGGATTCCAAGCATTGTTTTATGAAATAGGGAATGTCTATTATGAGAGGGAAGGAATTTATTGTCAAGACATCATGACACGTGATGCTTTTCCGAGTATACTTTACTACATGGAATATAGAGATCTACTGGTTTGACTGGGACTACTGGTTGAAACTGACTGGGATTGGGACTGACAAGGACTTAGTAGGACTTGTATTGACTATTAAAGACAAGGACTGGTAGTGACTATGACTAACCACGGACTATTAAAAACTAGGACTAGGACTGACTAGGACCGGTACTGACTATGATTGACTACGACTGGTATTGACTAGGACAGACTACGACTGGTATTGATACAGATACTGACTAGGATTGATACTAACAAGGACTGACTAGGACAGGTATTGACTACTAAAGGCTACGACTGACCACAGACTATTCTGACAGACTACTGACTAGGAGTGGTACTGACTACGACTGACAAGGACTGACTACGACTGGTATTGACTATTAAAGACTACTACTACCCCAGACTATTAAAGACTACGACTGACCACAGATTATTAAAGACTAGGACTAGGACTGACTATGACAGGTACTGATACTAATATTGACTAGGACTGATACTGACTATTATGAGCTCCTGACTCCTGACTACGACTAATATTGACTATGACAGACTACAGACTATTAGGAGTACTGACTGGTAGTGACTAAGATTGACTACGACTGGTACTGATATTGAAACTGACTATTTAAGACTAAGATTGATACTGACTATTAAAGACTAGGACTGATACTGACTACGACTGGAACTGAATATTAAAGACTACGACTAGGACTGACTAGGTCAGGTACTGACTATTAAAGACTATGACTATGACTGGTACTGACTATTTAAGACTAGGACTGGTATTGACTAGGACTGATATTCATATTGGTAGTGATAGTGACTGGTACTGACTAAGACCAGTACTGATACTGATACTGACTATGACTGACTATGACTGACTGATATTGATACTGACGATTAGGACAGACTACAGACTATTAGGAGCTCCTAACTACGACGGACTGGGACTAATATTGACTACGACAGACTACAGACTATTAAAGACTACGACTGGTACTGACTAGGACAGACTAGGACAGACGAGGACAGACTAGGACTAATATTGACTAGGACTCACTACAGACTATTGTGAGCTCTGGACTACGACTGACCGGTATTGACTACGACCGGTATTGACTATTAAGGACTAAGATTGATACTGACTATTAAAGACTAGGACTATTAAAGACTAGGACTATTAAAGACTAGGACTGGTATTGATATTGGTAGTGATACTGACTAAGATGGAAACTGACAAGGACTGACTAGGATTGATACTGATACTGATACTGACTAGGATTGGTATTGATACTGATACTGATACTGACTACGACTGACCCCAAACTATTAAAGACTATGACTGGTACTGATACTGAAACTGACTACGACTGGGACTGACAAGGACCTACTAGGACTTGTATTGACTGTGACTGACTAGGACTGATACTGATATTGGTAGTGATACTGATATTCATATTGGTACTGACTATGACTGGTATTGACTATGACTGACTAAGATTGAAGCTGACAAGGACTGGTATTGACTATTAAGAGCCCCTGACTCCTGACTAGGACTGGTACTGACTAAGATTGACTACGACTGGTACTGAATATTAAAGACTACAACTAGGACTGACTATTAAAGACTATGACTGATACTGACTACGACTAGGACTGACTATGACTGACCAAGATTATTAAAGACTATTTTGAGCTCCAGACTATTAAGATATTCTACTTTGACTAATCACTAGAATTAACCAGTGACTAAGAAAGATTCCAGACGTTTAGAGACGTTTCACTTCTAGTACAAATTACTAGGTTCTGAATATTCCAAGTCTTCTACGATTGGCTAATACCGATGTATTAACACTATTGATTACAACTACATGATCGATGGGATTATGGGTACAGACTAGGAAAGACTAGGATAGACTAGTATAGACTACTGCGTCAGAAGTTCACTAGACTGACGGTTAGTGAGTACTAAGACATTCAAGAATACTCCTAAGGTATACTATCCACTAGGACTGCTACAACTGCTAGAACTGCTAGGACTGCTACAACTGCTACGATTTCTATGACTGCACGACTGATGATCAGAGGTGTAGTACAAGTATTACAGACTCCTACTCTTTACTAGCTACTAGGACTACAGACTATAGACTACAGACTACAGACTACAGACTACTACTGCTACTACTGCTAGGACCACAGACTACAGACTAGGGTTGACTATGACAGACTAGTACAGACTACAGACCACTACAGATATTATTCCAGACTCCCACGGTTATATTAATCACTAGCTGTCAAGATCTTCTGAGTATACTAGTACTACAGACTAGTACTACAGACTACAGACTCCTACAGACTACAGACTCATACTGCTATAGTGAGTACTGCTATACTGAGTACTGCTAGACAACAGACTACTGGATTACAGACTACTGGATTACAGACTACAGACTACAGACTACAGACTACAGACTACAGACTACAGACTACTGTTAGAGTTAATACTAGCAATACTGACTGACTGACTGACTGACTATTACTAGCAATACAGACTACTGTTGGAGCTATATTAGCAATACAGACTGACTATTACTAGAAATACTTTTGTGGGGCACCACCACCATTTCGGTCCGGGATTTCTTGCCAATGGGGCTTCCTGTACCGGAATTCTTGGAACTGGTGCTTTCTAATGGTTCATGCTTAAGACTGGGCTCGAACGGGCCTCGACTGGAGCTTAAAAGCGGTATGACTACCTCTGTTTTGACTGACCCATCCACGAAGTTGTTACCATTTTGGTCATTTCCTCCATTTCCTCCATTTCCTCCATTTCCGTCGTTTTGGTCATTTTGGTCATTTCCGTCGTTTTGGTCATTTTTTATTTTGGTCGTTTCTGACCTCCAGGACTCCTGTATACAGAGAGTCATCAAGAGCCAGTCAATTAATCTCGAAATTACCCATTTGGGCTTCTCCAGTTATCCCATTCTCTGAGTTGGAAATTAGACATGGGTTAGTGGTGCATGGGTCTTTCTGCAGGATAACACCTGGCCCAATAAATGAAACAGGAAATGGTTCAGAAATAGACTCTGAAATAGACTCTGAAACAGGTCCAGGGCTCGAAACTCCACCGGCTTGTAAATCCAAGGTTTCATCCACCACCTTAGCCATGCCATTAATTGGAAGTTGCGGTTCGGAGTTTGCCAGTACCGATTGCTCCTACTGGACTACTATTACTAGGACTACTGACTGACTATTACTAGGACTACTGACTGATTATTACTAGGAATACAGACTGACTATTAATAGGAATACAGACTACTGTTAGAGCTATATTAGGAACAGTGACTACTGACTGACTGACTACTGACTACTGACTGACTACTGGACTACACTATGGATAAGGACCAAGAAGCATTTAAAGAGTTTGGTAACCTCCTACTGGATATAAACAATCTGTATGGTATCTACTCCTAAGTCTGTACTGATCCTTAGTTGAGAGGTTTCGTTGACTAAGGGGTTTCTTTGACTAAGAGGTTTCGTTGACTAAGAGGTTTCTTTGACTAAGAGGTTTCTTTGACTAAGAGGTTTCGTTGGTGAGGTCTTGAGAACCATTGAATTCCATCTTGAACAGTATAAGGTCAATTCTATTTTGATACAAGACCTCATCAAGACTGGTGGCCCAGGAAGACTGACCACCAAGACTGACCACCAAGACTGACCACCAAGACTGCTACTACTGCTAAGACTGCTACTAGGACTGCTAGAAACAAAGAGACTTTGAGGATAGTACTACTCCACGATTCTTGACCACGATTCCCATCACAGCTACTCAACCATTCTCCAGAGTACTACTACTAATCAGTACTACTAGTACTACTACTACTGCTACTAGTACTGCTACTACTACTACTACTACTACTACTACTACTAGTGAGTACTAGTACTACTACTGAGTACATACTAGGAGTGAGTACTACTACTAGTGACTACAGACTAGGACTACTACTAGTACTACTGAGTATAGACTAGGAGTGAGTACTACTGCTAGTGAGTACAGACTAGGAGTCACTACAGACTAGGACTACTACTACTGAGTACTACTACTGAGTACTGACTACAGACGAGGACCGAGTACAGACTAGGAGTACTACTAGGACTGAGTCCAGACTACTAGCTCCCAGATATTCAGAGTGTACTACTGCCAGGACTACTACTACTGCTATACCAACTGATACTACTACTCTCTACTACTGACTCTCTGTGATCACAGACTACTATGGAATACAGACTACTATGGAATACAGACTACTATGGAATACAGACTACTATGGAATACAGACTACTAGGACTACGACTACGACTGACTAGGACTAATACTGACACTGGGTACTGTTTTCGTGGCAAGACAGAATCAAACCACCATTAGTACTCCTACTCCTACCAAAGTACGGACACTACTAGGGCTATCATGACAGACTACTCTTGCTATTACCAATACCATAATAAGAGCTAGTCCACCAAATCCTTCTACCACTACTGACTGCTCCACTGGTACAGACTACAGACTGTTAGGACTAGGACGTTCACTGTTTCTATGAATACCACTGGTGTGTCCAGACTACCCATTGATCCTACCACCAAAGACTATATTGGTACCACCATTAGGACTACCACTACTACAGACTACTACAGACTACTAGGATTACCCTTAGTGGGTTGGTGCCCTCCCTACCACCACCACCACCACTGACTATACTAAGATGAATACTAGGACTTCAAGTGCATACAGACCATTGACTACTGCTACTACAGACTAGGACTAGGGTTGACTATGACAGACTAGTACAGACTACAGACCACTACAGATATTATTCCAGACTCCCACGGTTATATTAATCACTAGCTGTCAAGATCTTCTGAGTATACTAGTACTAGGTACTACAGACTACAGACACATACTGCTATACTGAGTACTGCTATACTGACTTCTACTGGACTACAGACTACAGACTACAGACTACAGACTACTGCTCCACAGATGCTACTAAGAATACTGACTACTGAGTACTGACTTCTAGGACAGACTACTGAGATACAGACTACAGACTCCTGGGACTGACTCCTGGGACTGACTCCTGGGACTGACTACCCACTCTTACATCCACAGACTATATTGGTCTACTCGGACTGCAATACAGACTACAGAATACTACTAGACTGACTACTTTACTAGACTGACTACTGACTATTTCACAGTATTACGACCTTTGTTGGAGGTAAAAAATCAGTTCAACAGATTGGTACTCTTGGCTCTTTATTCATTCAACAACAGCTTCAAACAAAGAATTGATTTCGTGTATTTGAACCATGACTTTTTCGGAAATGAAACAAAGGTTTCTTTCCATTAAAAGGTTTCTTTTCATTAAAAGGTTTCTTTTCATTAAAAGGGTTTCTTTTTACTCACCAAAAATCAAGACATTACTTAAGAATCTTGTGATTTGGAGTAATCAACCAAACAGATTTTGGAGTTTACTGAATGTCAAATGAGTCAAATCTTCTTGATTAAGTTAAATCTTATGATGATTCATAACCATGGAAGAAAAATAAAGTGACTTTTGTTTCCTTATTGTTCTAGATTTCATTATACAGGAGAATCAGGCTTATTTCATTAGAAAATAAGTCTATGAGCATGTTTAAATGTCTGAAAAAAGAGAAAGGTCATGATTCTGATGGGATAAAAAGCATCATATACTTCTGAGACGTTTCTCTAACTTGACAGCTTCATTTGAAGTACATTTGGTCCAAATCTTGAGAATCCTCGGCTTCCGGGTCCTTCGGATCTATCCAGTTGAGTTGGGATTCACTCTAAATACCTTGAAACCCCATCGAATCAAGCCAAAATTTGGTGTATGCAAATTTATACCATTCCAAATCATCTCCAGAAATACTCATCCTATTTTCATCCTTTCTACATTGCCTAAGCTCTGGTTCAACATTTTGCAGTCGACTTTACATGCACAACGCAGATCGCACGCGAAAAATTCATGCGCAACTTACTACTGACCGCATCTTAGGTCAATCCCAAGAGCCAGTTCTTGGCCCCACTTCACTCCTGTTCACTCCTGTTCATGCCAGTTTGTCCCAAATGCTTGAAGTTCTTCTTACAATTATCCCTTCGCTTTGCTGGATGGTTTTCAGGTGTTTTCAGCTTTTGCTGGCTCCTGCAGACCGTTTGGCTCGACAGTTGAACATCCAGATCCCTCATACTCCCATTATAAGTGTTCATTCTATTGGAGAAAATGAGGTTTCAATCCACTGGCATATGTCTAGTCAACCTGAAGAAAATATCTTCTTTGTGGTATTGGTGAATGGCCAGGATGCTGGGACTTTGGCTCATACCTGCGTCAAGCTCAACGATTTGCATAAAAACTCCGTCTACAAGATCCAGATTTTGGCTTTCAATGTCATCAATAACTTCCGGTCGGAATCGCCTCCTGTATACGTACGGACGGCGGGTATGGAAGTTGATTTACCCACCATCAGTCCGAAAACTGACTTGTTGGGACGTACCAATATTGAAATCGACCCTTCTGATGTCAAAAATATCACTATGGAGCTGCAATTGGTATCATATTTATCAGCCGTTCAAGGAGAAATCGCCAAGATTATCAGCGACTCTGCTGCTCTTCTGCTTCGGCAGAAACACGAGGAAATAGCGCTCCAAAGTGAGTATCAGAGGTATAAAAAAGAGCTTGAAGAAGGCCATGAGTTCTGGACAAAAAAAGGACTGGATTTAAAGGGGTTGGAGAAAAATAAAGATTCGTTGGCGTTTCAAAAACTTAAATTATCCAAGATTTTGAGGAACTACGAGTTGAGGAGACATATCCATGAGCGAAAAATCACCGAGTTGAAGCTGAAACTCAAGAAATGTAAGGAAAAAGCACTCCATTTGCAACAGGTGGCAGTTTCGGAACGGTCTAGAAGTCAGAAAGCAGTTGCGGCAACCCATGGCGAGCTTAAGGTGTTGAAAGGGCAAATCTCGGAGGTTGAGGAAGTGCTTTCGGCAACTTTCCGCGAGAAGACCGAAACCGAAACCATTTATGCACAAATGCAACCTCTTGTTAATCAATTTGTGAAATCTATAATGCAGCAATCCAATCCAGATGACCCCGAGACTTTGGTAGTTCCAGGCCAAGCCGTTTTGGATACCGAGGGTCGGATATCGGAGTTCGGAGCTCGCATAGCAGCTCAAATAGTCCAGCTCCAACCCGAATGGGCCAACAATTTTAGCCATGACCTCGATACTTTGGCTGCTCAGGAAAATACTTGGAAACAAACGTTTGTGGCCCATTTACGCCGGTACATTGCCTTGCATAACAGTATAGAAAGTGCTCGGTATGCCGAGGATGGTACTTATATACCAACCACGCTTTCCGAGTACCAAGCCAGTATTGAATTCGGTGGTTTTTCTAATGCATTAAGAGATTTCACGTCTGGTACCAACTCCGGACCTTGTGAAGATCTTCGGGGTGCATATAAGACCTCGGAACCGCAAGCCATGATTTCCATGGTAAATGAATCTAGAAATGGACATCCAAATCCTAGAAATGGACATCCAAATCCTAGAAATGGACATCCAAATCCTAGAAATGGAATTCCAAATCCTAGAAATGAAAATCCCAGAAATCAAAGTCTTCATCCCATGAATCATACTCTCCTGCAGGATCCCATCACTCCATCTATTCCTCCCAATCACGTCTCCATGCCCACCAAAGTCCACCAAACCCCAAATTCTCTCCCTCAAGAAATCCACGACTCCAAAATCCAATATACGTATCCAGGTTCTTGTTTGGAAGATTCTGGTAATTTATATGGTCAGAATGGACCCCAATTTATGGATTATGCTACGTATATTCCTATCCAATGCAATATATATGGAAAGAAAGAGATTTTTGGAAATGAAACTTTTGGGAATGAAACTTTTGGAAATGAAACTTTTGCAAATGAAACATCGACTTTATTTCCCGGTTCAATTCCTTTACAAAAAAAGAATCAAGTGAGGTCAATGTGGGGGCCCAATATGCAGTCCGGCTATAAAGATACTCTTAATGGATATTCAGGAGTTTCGCAAAAAGGAAATATGGTGGAGAATGGGTTTTTAACCAATTTGATGCTTCCTTCAGGTCATACTAATATTTGGCTGAATAAGCCTTCGACTATAAACCTCGGACATAGTCACCTGGTTTCTAATGGTAGTACGATTTGGCAGGAGAATGGGAAACGAGACTTTTCGCCTTCGTCGGGGTTTGTGCCTGAGTTTCTGCCATTTGATTCAGACCTTGAGCTGGAAAGAAGACGGCATGGGGAGAAATCGTGAAGTCATTGGAAATTTTAAGGCCAGGCTGCGGCCGGTATATAGCGTGCATGGAAAGTTTCTGCTGACGCTAGTTTGAGTAGGTTTCGCGGCGGTGTGCATATAAGCGCAGCGAACCCCCGCCAATATACACGACGTTAACCCCGAATGATTTCCCGCTTCCGACTTAAGCGCATAAGGCGCACTAAATGCATTAGCCGCACTCAATGCTCGGCTAATTCGGATACTGGACCCCGGTTGCGAGCCCCGCCCGAGGCGCAGGGCAAACTGTGCCTTGAAAGGCACTTTGGACAAATCCCATCTCCCGCATACAGGCGCGGCAAACCAGAATGCGGCAAATCCATTAGTCATTCATGTTACTTAAACGTCATTGTAACCACCTCTCTTGTGTGAAACTCTCTTTTCCTTAAACTTCCTCATCCAATGACCCTCGACGCCCTGCCTGTCCAGGCCCAAGAGGTCTTTCTGACATATAACGATTTCCGGAGTGATACCTTTACCGTCCCCACCAATGCCATGAATCAGGCACTCATGTCTGGCTTGGAAAACGGCACACTAACAGTTGGAGATTCTGTTTATAAAGAAGATCCCAAGACTTTGGAGCTCGAGCAAATGATGATGCAAATCTGTGGTAAAGAAGCAGCTCTTTTTTGTGCCTCCGGTACTCTATCCAATCAAATCGGCTTAAGGGCAAACCTTTACCAACCACCATATTCGATATTATGTGATCACCGAGCACATGTGTTTTTGCATGAAGCAGGAGGGTTGGCTTCATTATCTCAGGCTATGGTGCACCCTGTGACGCCGGAAAATGGACATTATCTCACGCTCATGGATGTGGAGAATAATTATACGCCCAGTGATGGCGATATCCATGGAGCACCAACTAAAGTAATTAGCTTGGAGAATACTTTGCATGGAATAATTATGCCACTTGAGGAAATCAAACGCATCTCATTATTTGCAAGAGAAAATCACATCCGACTTCATTTGGACGGTGCACGACTCTATAATGCCCTGGTGGAAACCGGGATTTCAATCAAGGAGTATTGTCTGTACTTTGACCTGGTGTCAATTTGTCTTTCCAAATCCGTGGGAGCTCCTATGGGCTCGATATTGGTGGCATCACAAGAACTCATCAACACTGCTAATCACTTTAAGAAACAGTGTGGAGGAGGAATCCGACAGATGGGCCTCATGACGTATATGGCCCAGTTGGCAATCCAGAATAATGTGCCTTTGATTCAGAAAAGCCATGATTTCGCCAAGGACGTGGCACTATTCTGTGCTACCCACGACATTGCCCTAGAGTCACCTGCAGATACCAACTTTGTCTTTTTGGACATGAAGAAAAACCATATGAGTGATGAGTCGCTTGTGGCATTTGGTAAGAAACACCATGTTAAGTTGATGGGTAAACGGATAGCGTTCCACTTCCAGATTTCTCCTGATTCTGTGGAGAGACTCAAGCTTGCCATTTTGGAGTGTAAGGAAGACGCTCTTCGAAACCCACATCAAGTCAAGGGTCTGTCCAAGAAGATGTATAACTTTGATGTGGTGAAGCGGCTTCAAGAAGTAAACCTCTCATGAGACTCGGAGAGGTTTTGATGATCTGAAGAGTTTTGTTAAATCAGATCTAAGATCCATGAATCAGAGACTTGTAGATTTATCAATCTGGTATCCTCTGTAGGTATCTGATTCGAACAATCTTGAGAGTCCATTCAGTATCGTCCAAGTCCACAAGATGCCATCAAGTGGATTTCAAATCCTTTAGTTTGCTCAGTCAGGTGATTGAAAACTCATACCAAATGCTTTCCTGCATGTGCATGTTAATCCTTAGTCATTAATCAACAATCCAATAGAATCATAGAAACAGTCCAATAGAATCATAGAAACTATCCAATAGAATCATAGAAACAGTCCAATAGAATCATAGAAACTATCCAATAGAATCATAGAGACTGGTAGACTAAGCATATGGTCCACACTGGAATGTATGGATGAATTAGCTGGTCTAGATTTCCTTCATTATGGAATACCAATTATCAGTAAATCCAAGAATTCCCCGTCATGCATATAAGAGCTTAGAACAATTCAAACCAAATGGTAGACGATATCAAGAATGAGGTGGTACCTGAATCTGAAACTGATTTCTCGGGGCTGAGTTTCCTATTGTCTGTAGGAAGATAACAGTGCTGTGTGCCGTACCTGCATCAATGGATCCAACTTCCGACAAACCCTAAACCTGCGTTCCTGTATACTCAACCTCTTCTCCTCTTTGTCCTGTGGAATAGACTATTTTTCAGTATGATCTAGAGAAGTCACTTATCTTGCATATTTTGACTCCTCTCGATCTGCAGTTGAAGTCAACTCTTCTGCATATTTTGACTACTCTCGATCTGCAGTTGAAGTCAACTCTTCTGCATATTTCTGACTCCTAAGGTCTAGCCAGTCACATTGCAATGCATTGTTCATATCCCCGAGAATACCCCTAGTTTCAGAATCCAACTCAAGTATCATTTGGTGGACTGAGGGTACTTGATAATCTTCCTCGGATGTTTTGTCAGTTCGAGTTCCGTTGTATTTGGTAGGGTTAACGAGAGCAGAACCCGAAATATCCATATGGCTGATAGTTTGCCTGCATGAATAAACAGACATTCCAATACGGAATCTTGGAATGTGGACTTTCCCGTGTATCAGTTCCTCCCATATGTTCTTTATGAATCCCACAGTGTAAACCAAAGCACAAACATTCATCAAGAACATGGTAATCCCTCAATGAGATTTTTCCAGAAAAGAACAATTCTAATTGGATCGTGCAACTTTTGTTAGACTCTCCAGTTAGTATTCTATCCATTGAGGTCATTTGAGCCAACGCTTCCTGGTCCTAATGATGGCCTCATGAACCCATTGCTATTAACCTCAAACGGTGATTTCCTCGCAGTGGTCACAAGCAGTAAATGGTAGTATAACTTTGTATACTTTGGTCACTGATATCTATCAAGATCAACATTATCTTCTCAAGTTTGCTTCTAGATTTGGAGGGGTCAAACAGTGAGGAGCAATTCTCTGCTCTGTAATATGCTGAAACTTCAGGATTCAAACGACAAGTAGCTTCGCTTGGAAACTTCCCGTTTGGATGGTATTGGACAATGGATTCTGTTGGAATTGTTGTCTCTCACCGAGTACTCGCTCTTCTCGGGCCAGATTGTTGCACTCATGGGTAGATAGCCAACAGGAAGGACTTTTGTGGTCAAGAAGGTGCTTGAATTGCGTCAGCTTGGGGCTCCTGTATCTTCTTTCTTTGAATTGAACCAGTACCATTCTTTGAAGGTATCCTCAAAGGTCTTTATTGCTTCTGGGCCATTTTCCAGGCTGCAGGTTTTGAAGTGTGTCAAACTCCAGTCATTTAACACATCTATCCAGCCGCCTGTGGCTATTTTGCATGGGCCGTTCGTCGGCTAATCCATCAAAGCCATTCAACCGAAATCGAGTTAGAGGGTATGCCTGCTCAGCAACAGGCCAGGAACATGAATGAGCTTTTCAAAGCCTCGTTGCACCAATTTTCGACGATATCAACTCTTCAAACCGAGTAATTATGACTCCTTCACAATCTGATGCCATCAACAAACACTCTCTGTGACCACAGACACGATTTGACCGGAAAACGCTCGGTCCACCCAAGAATTTCAAGTGTTTCCCCAATCCCAGTGGTTTTGCATCAACAAGGAGATGGTTGGAACTTCCAACGTAAGTGAGTTCAAGGATTTGAGGAATATTCATCAATTGAAGAACGTAGACATTAGCAAGGTATTGTCCAACAATTCAATAGCATCGTCAACCAGATTTTTCAGCAGAAAAGGTACCCTAAGTTCCCAAGGTCCAAAACTTTGCCAATTCACGAAAATGGAAAAGGAGTTTCCAATTGTTGAAAATGGAAAAGGAGTTTCCAATTGTTGAAAATGGAAAAGGAGTTTCCAATTCTTGAAAATGGAAAAGGAGTTTCCAATTCACGAAAACCGGAAAAGGAACAGTTATCAATTCTTGAAAACGGAAAAGGAGTTTCCAATTCAATCCAAGGTCTTATGGCCAAATACCGTATAGAGACAAATATCAAAGGCATTCGGAAAGCGCCATATTCGGATTTCACCAAGATGATTCCCAGAGATTTCAGACTCGTCACCCGACATTTGAAAATGGAAGAAGTTAGAGGTAAAAATGGAAGCAGTTAAAGGCGTAAAAATGGAAGCAGTTGGAGGTAAAAATGGAAGTTGGAGGCAAAAATGGAAGCAGTTGGAGGCAAAAATGGGACGAAAAGGAGTGAAAGAAAAAAAAGAGGAGTGGATTTCCAAGGGGGGGAGGAGGCCTTTTATATTAGAACCTCTCACCCCGCCCTATTTATTTGCAACCTCCACGTATGCAGGAGTGGCGAGGTGCGGAATATATAAAGGAGCACGATTCCCCCTTTCCAAGCAAGAGTTCAAGGAAAAAAGCCGCCATGGAGTACCACTTCTTTTGAAGGTCTAAATGATGATCAATGATGAAATAACCTATAGATTTGATTGAGGGGGGTTTCAAATCTATTTCTTCCGAATCAATTGTTTGATGTTGTTGATTACTACTTCTTGATTTTCAAACTCATGGATTTTCAAACTCACTGACTTTCAAAATCACTGACTTATTGACCTATTGATTTTCAAACTCACTCACTTATTGACCTAATGATATATTGACTTATTGACTTACTCATTTATTGACCGAATGATTTACTTACCTACTGACTTACATTGATTTACTGACTACTGACTACTGACTACTGATCTATTGACTTACTGACTTAGGCACATGTTGATCTATTGACTTATTGATTTACTGACTACTGACTCATTGACTACTGACTCATTGACTACTGACTTATTGATTTACTGACTTACTGACTCGCTGATTCACTGACTACTGACTTACTGACTTATTGACATATTGACACGATGATCTAATGACATATTGACTTACTGACTCACTGATTTTCAAACTCACTGCTTTTCAAACTCACTGAGTTATTGACCTAATGATTTACTGACTTATTGACTTATTGACTTACTGACTACTGACTACTGACTACTGATCTATTGACTTTTTGACTTTTTGATTTACTGACTACTGAATATCTGACTTATTGACTTACTCATTTATTGACATGTTGATCTATTGACTTACTGACTTACTTACTCACTTATTGATTTACTCACTTACTGACTACTGACTCACTGACCTATTGACTCACTGCTTTTCTAACTCACTGACTTACTGACTACTGACTCACTGACTTAATGAATTGGTGACTTACATTGATTTACTGACTCACTTACATTGATTTCCTGACTGACTTATTTACTTACATTGATTTACTGACTACTGAATAACTGACTTATTGACTTATTGACTTATTGACTTATTGATTTACTGACTTACTGACTACTGACTCGCTGACTCACTGACTACTGACTTACTGACTTACATTGACTACTGACTACTGACTCACTGATTTACTAACTCACTGACTCACTTACATTGAATTACTGACTGACTGACTTATTGACTTATTGACAAGTTGATCTAATGACTTACTGACTACTTACCTACTGTCCTAATGACATATTGACTTACTCACTTACATTGATTTACTGACTTGGTGATTTTCCAACTTACTGACTCACTGACTTCGTGACTTATTTATTGCCTTACGGTCTTGCTGACTTACTGGCTACTGAATAACTGACTACTGACCTATTGACTCACTGCTTTTCTAACTTACTGACTTACTGACTTGGTGACTCCCTTACTTAATGAATTGATGACTTACTGACTACTGACTTACTGACTACTGTCCTAATGATTTACTTACCTACTGTCCTAATGACATATTGACTTACTCACTTACATTGATTTTCTGACTACTGACTACTGACTATTGACTTACTAACCTATTGACTTACTAACTTAGTGACGGGATTATGGGATTAATAACTACTGACTACTGACTACTGGCTAATGTATACCAAAATCACCAACATCTTGGTCTTCTGCATACCTTGCTACCAACATACCAACTTGATATTCACTGAATACTTACAGACTACTAACTAAGTATGGTTTATGTTCTGATTTCATATTAACTTCTCAATAGTTTCCAATACCTTACTTCTTGCTGGCTACAACTACTGCTAATGAGCTACAAACTTCCCACGCTTTAATGTCTGTTGAGCTACCAATTCCAATGCTATTTCCCATTGACAACTAGTATGATCTTATTACTTACTCTGCCCACTTTTCTTGGGGATACTGAGGTTTGGATTACTTTTTAATTCTGAGATTGCTCATAGATAGTGGAGAATAGAGTGGAGAATATAGTGGTGAATATAGTGGTGAATATAGTGGAGAATATAGTGGAGACTATAGTGGAGAATATAGTGGAGAATATAGTGGAGAAGGCCAGTGTTGTCAGTAATGACTGACCTCAATACTGGAATCAATTGGGCTTGAATCATTGGGCTTGAATCATTGGGCTTGAATCATTGGGCTTGAATCATTGGGCTTGAATCAATGAGGCTTGAATCAATGAGGCTTGAATCTTGGGGACATGTTCTAAAGTAAAGTTGGGTTTCTATATGGGTTTTTCCGTTGACACCTGGACTGAGGTTACACTGATTGGGCATACCCTTGATGATATATGGTGGAGGAAGTTGCAACTACTCCAAGCTGACAATTAAGATTCTTCGTTGCATTTCCCGAATTGGTGTTTAACTGATTTTTCCCGTTCCTTGAGCCGCATAAATATAATGGGAACAGAGAGTATTGATCGGAAGGATATGTCAACATACAAACCAAAAGATGACCTCTCTGGCTCGAGGTGTACAGTAGTGTATAGAACGTAGTGTACAGTAGTGTACAGTAGTGTACTGACTAGTATTAGTATACAGTCTTCGTAATACATAATATCGTATTGTAGTGTAGTAGTGGATTCCATAGCCATGATTTGCAGCAATTGATCCGCGCCTATTCCACTGGGATATAACCGGACGGGTCGGATGCGCACACACCCGTGCACCACAGCGCTTAATACCGGCACTTATCTCCGAAAGCCCGAAAGGTATAAATCTAGACCACGAATTCAACTTGTATTAATTGGGGAACTGGGGTCCTGCACATTGTACAACCAATAAAATCACGTGGCATATAATCACATGGCATAAAAAATGCATCACATATTCTTATCGGACAACAGTCCTCCGATTGGGTACAAGACCAAGTTAGTCCGATCGGAAGAGATACAGCCTTTCGTCCTGCATGTAAACATAGCAATTAAGCGTGGAACCGCATTCGCAAGCCTCGCGGACGGCATATTAGCCCCGCGCATATGCACGCCCTGCAGCTAACGCCGCTCAACCCTCTCGATACCCGCGGAGACCCTACTATATAATGTCTGCCGTTCGCCCTCCAAATACTACTGCCCTTTTTTTATCATTCCATACATTGGTTTAAAAACCTGTACATCCCATTCTTTCTGTCTCTTTTTCATCATGAGCTCTACCTCTTCTTTAGGCTCCGAGCAATTGGAACCCAAGGATTATATCCAGCATCCCAGTGACCATTCAGGGGAAACTTTGACTCGGACAAAAACAGAAAGTGCCAGGTCTCTTCAACAACGTGGACTTCAAAGTACAATTCCAATGGCAGATTTGAATGCTCCTCCTATTCGGGATCCCATTTTTCCCGAGGAATTTAACTTGGAAACTGAAACTGGCTTGGTGCGCATGCAGACTTTACAATCTTTGGGAAGAGTTAAGAGTCGAACTACAGATTTAAGTGGTAATGAAGATGAAAAGGAATTAAGTCTAGATACTGAATTTGTTACATTTATTTCTAATGATCCAGAAAATCCTCATAATTGGTCAACTTCCAGAAAATGGCTATATACGTTTATTTTAGCGTGGGGGGTTATCAGTGCAGCTTATGGTTCATCTTCATTGGCTGGAGGTTTACCACTTGTTAGTGAACGGTTTAATATTTCTTCAGAAGTGGCGATTTTATCTGTTTCTTTAATGGTGTGTGGATTTTTAGTAGGTCCACTTGTTTGGGCTCCTCTTTCTGAGCAAATTGGAAGAAGACCGGTTTATTTCATTAGTTTCTTCCTTTATACAGTCTTTAATATCCCTGTGGCTTTAACTAAGAGTCCTGCTGGCTTCCTTATATGCCGGTTTCTCTTGGGTGTCTATTCTTCCTCGGCTTTAACTAATGTGGGTGCTTCAATTGTGGATCTACATAATGAAACAAGAGGTGTGGCCATTGCATTCTTTTCCTTTTGTCCTTATTCGGGTCCTGTGCTTGGAGGGATTGTCAATGGGTTTATCAGTGTGGATTCCAAACGGTATGATCTTATGGTTTGGGTGAATATGGCATTTGCTGGAGTCATGTGGATTCTCATGTCGCTTATTCCAGAGACTTATGCTCCAGTGATTTTAAAGAAAAGAGCTCAGAAATTGAGAAAGGAAACGGGAAATATGAACATTATGACAGAACAAGAAGCCACTCCACTTTCGTTCTCAGAATTACTCAATAATAACCTCTACAGACCGCTCAAGTTTATCATCAATGAGCCTGTTTTGGATTTGGTATGTGCATTTGTGGCACTTATTTATGCTTTGCTCTATGCTTTTTTCTTTGCATACCCAGTGATTTTTGATGAACTCTATGGTTTTAAGGATGATAAGATCGGCTTAATGTACATTCCCATTTTGATCGGTGCCTTGTTTGCAGTTTTGGTGACTCCCATCTTAGAGAGTCGCTGGAAAGCAATGTCCTTAAGAAGAGTACCTGTTCCTGAGGATCGACTTGTGGGTGCCATGATTGGATGTCCTTTTCCCTGCATAGCATTATTCATTCTCGGTGCCACTTCCCAAAAGGGTATTATTTGGGTCGGCCCTGCTCTGTCGGGGATACTCTTTGGTTTTGGCATGGTGTTGATCTACTATTCACTCAACAATTACATCATTGATACTTATGCCAAATATGCTGCTTCTGCTTTAGCCACCAAGGTATTCCTTAGAAGTGCAGGAGGTGCAGCCTTCCCATTGTTTGTTACGCAAATGTATAAGGGACTTGGGCTCCGCTGGGCTAGTTTCTTACTTGCATTCATTTCGTTGGCCATGGTGGTGGTGCCATTTTCCTTTTATAAGTATGGAGCGTCACTCCGGGCCAAACTATGCAAGGAGGATTATTCCGTTAAGTATTAGGAAGGCTATGAGATTTGAATAGAGATTCATAATAAGACAATCGAGACTTTGTAAATGAAATGCTTTTGGTTTACTTCACGTGACGCGGTATCTTTTGAACTGCTTATACTATACTAGTATCCGTCTGATTGGCTAATGGGAATAGTTGAAGTGCTGTATGAATGGTACTACATATAGTGGTTTCCTGTATATAGTGTCTCCTGTATATAGTATCTCCTGTATATAGTGGCTTCCTGTATATAGTATTTCCTGTATATAGTGTCTCCTGCATATAGTTTATCCTGTATATAGTGTCTCCTGTATATAGTATTTCCTGCATATAATCCCTCCTGCACACAAGACCGACTCCTAGTACTCACCAATGAATTGGTAAAAGGTTATTCAAAGGATTAAAGACAATACATTAATCTATTTGCATAGTTTATAGATCATTCATGAGCCATAAATCAATAGAAATATCCACGTGTGGATTTGGATAATCAAACATCATTGACTAGAAATCCTTTCCTTCAATTGACTCTTCGAAGCTCGTGAAATTCACTCATTCTCAGGAACCATCACCGAATGTTGGTTAAGAAAATTCACATTCATAGCAGAATCAGGTGAATGTTTCATATCCTTAATGATCCTAGTCACCAGGTCCAAATCCACACCCATAATCTTGGCCATAAAAGCCCCAATTTCAATATTCTCATGGTTTCCCAAAAGTCCAGTATATGGATCTCGCTGATATAACTCCATATCAATCCTCTTGGAATTGGAATATGCATAGATATTCACATCCACAGCTGAATGGCCATGGGTAGTCCATCCAGTTTGTGATCTCACCGAGATCATATTGTTGAGGTAATCAAGTAACTCTGAAGCACTAGAAGAAAGTTGAACCACACTTTCAGCTTCTTCTTGTGTATGATCATAGATTCCCATATCCATCTCAAACACTCCCTGGACATATTTCAACATCAGGGCCCGGCCAAGAGTCTTCTGGCGTAAGATCTGCTTGGTCACGTATTCTCCAGAATGACTGCTATTGAGTAAAACTCCAGGATACCATAAGTAATCCGGATAAGTGGGTAATACTTGTCTAGCAGTAACCAAACCTCCAGTTTCATGGTCTGAAGTAGAAATCACCACAGTTTCCACATCCGATGAGTCAATGAAATCAATCACTTCTTTAAAAGCATCATCAAAGGCTAAAACCTCGCGGACTTGAGCTGCTGGATCATTCTGATGGCCTGCATGGTCGATTCGGGAGCCTTCCACTAGTAAAAAGAACCCGGATTCGGACTTTTCCGAACCTTTGCTTAATGCTCTCAATGCAGTCTTGGTTTGTTCCGCCAAAGAAGGATATTCCTTTTCATCCCGATCAATATCATATGGAATATCAGTTGAAGCAAAGAGTCCAAGAAGAGGAAAACTCACTTTATTCCCTCCCTCCAATGAATCAAACTCCTTCCTCAGACCAACATATTGGTACCCCTTTTCCTGAGCCTCCTTCACCAAATTCCTCGTATCGGCCCTACACCCACCGGCCTCGGACCTGGGAAGGAAATGACACCGGCCTCCACCAAGAATCAAATCCACCATTGGTCCCAACGGATATTCTCCCAATTGGTGCTCCGCAATTAAATCCTCTTGAAACCGGTAATCAGCATGAGAGCTAAAAGCAGCCGGTGTTGCATCGGTAATCCGGGTCGTAACCACTAATCCCGTAAGGTAGCCCCTTAACTTCAATGCCTCCAAAATCGTTCCACAGGGTACTTTATCGGGGGAAACACCAATGGCTCCATTATAAGATTTAAGACCACAACTAAACGCTGTGGCTCCAGCGGCTGAATCCGTTACCAAACTATCATTGGATCGGGTTCTAGAACTCCCAATAAGGTACTTATCCAAGGTGAGAATGTCTCCAATATCGAGATTATCACGAAACTGTCTAAACGACCGAGCCAAAGAGAGCGAAGCTGGGCCCATACCATCGGTGACCATGAAGATGATATTTTTTTTGGCAGTTTCTTTCTTAGGGGGTTCATTCTTGGGTTCGTTCTGCCTGGAGGTTTGGGGTAACGAAATGGGAGCCTGGGGGATATTCCGCCCCAATACAAACACGAAATTGAGGAGAAGGAAAAAAAGGATCAAGGTCATATGACCTCTTTGGGGTGGCTCGAGAAACATGCGCTTTTTCCCGATATTCTGGGTCATGGTCAAGTGGGGTATGATGGTGAGGCTCGCAGTGGAGATAAGTAATGAGGTGCGGCACTCTATACAGGTGGTTCTGCATATAGTGCCGGTATATGAGGTTCTGCCAGAACATCTTCAAACTTATCTAGTCCCGTTTTCAGCATAATACATAGAATCCATGTGAGTCATGTGACTGGATTCATTAATTATCATCCGGGAAATCACGTGATCTTCCTGTCCAGTATCTTCAATGTGGCTATGGTCTAATCCAGTCTCACCTCTACACCTCATTTCTGGACTTCACTTCTTGACCTCTAATCTGGTCCTCACTTCTTGACCTCATTTCTTGACCTCATTTCTGGTCCTCATTTCTGGTCCTCATTTCTGACTGGTTATCTCACTGGCTTTGACTCGACTCACTATCACTAGTCAAAGTCCGTTTCAGTGCCCTGGATCTCTTTGCTGAGGTGCTTGGCAATGACTATATCCATAACCAGCAACCCCACGATCTTCAGTAACACCACGCCCGAGTCCGTCACGGCTTCAGCCAAATCCAAAGAGTCCAATTGCGATAATGGCACCAATTGTGAACTGGGGATTTTGGGCTGGATCAACTCGCCTGCTTCGGAGAGACAATGGGAAATAGAGTCCACGAGAATCTTGGTGCCGTGTGCATATTGCGAGGACATGAAGCCAAGGTCCATCTCGTACATGTGTGGCTTATAGGAGCCAATCAACGACACGTACTTTGTCCGGCCATCTCTCTTGATATACTCGTCACGGATAATGCCTTCAGTGGACGGAGTGCAGCCAAAGATGATGGAGCAGGCATGCACGGTGGGCTTAACCATGGGGTCCTCCAGGCCCAAAGCCACCACCTCCACATCAAGGTGTTGGAGATCGTGGGCCAACTTCTGAGCCGACTGCACATTCCGACTGACCACCGTGACCTTCCGAAGCCTATAGATTTTGGCAGCGATGACCACGTGCCAGAAACTCTGAGGGCCTGCCCCAAACACAACCACCTCTTTCTCTCCCCCTTCATTGTGTCCATCTTTTCCCGGAAACACCTTGACCATGCCAATGGAGCTAGCCAAGGCGGTGCGGAAAGCCGTGATGGTTTTGGCATTCAACACGGCCTCGAGTTGTCCCGTATAGTCGTCCAACACCGAGATACTTCCCTGAAACCCCAAGTTCTTGCGCAGGTTCAGAGGCCCGCCGCTAATCACCTTCACGCCAATTGTATGTGGAAGAACACACGGCATGAACAAATGGGTGGAGTCGGAGCCGGGCGTGGCCGACGCACATACCGTCCGTTCTGGAAGTCCCTCTGGGTGTGCCTCATAGTTGCGGAGACCTTCCACAAGGAGTGGCATGTACACGTTAAGGAGGCTTTCGCGCGTGAGCGTCCCCTCGAGATGAGCTGCAATCTGTCCATCACTAATCACCTTCATTTCTCGCAGTAGTCTGTAGAAGCAGTAGTCAGTAGTAGTAGTGAAAACAGGTGATAGTCGCACTAGTAAAAATACTTGGTGGTTGAAATATTTGATAGTCGCACTAGTAAAAATACTTGGTAGTAAAAATACTTGGTAGTAAAAATATTTGGTAGTAAAAATACTTGGTAGTAAAAATACTTGGTAGTAAAAATACTTGGTAGTAAAAATACTTGGTAGTAAAAATACTTGGTAGTAAAAATACTTGGTAGTAAAAATACTTGGTAGTAAAAATACTTGGTAGTAAAAATACTTGGTAGTAAAAATACTTGGTAGTAAAAATACTTGGTAGTAAAAATACTTGGTAGTAAAAATACTTGGTAGTAAAAATACTTGGTAGTAAAAATACTTGGTAGTAAAAATACTTGGTAGTAAAAATACTTGGTAGTAAAAATACTTGGTAGTAAAAATACTTGGTAGTAAAAATACTTGGTAGTAAAAATACTTGGTAGTAAAAATACTTGGTAGTAAAAATACTTGGTAGTAAAAATACTTGGTAGTAAAAATACTTGGTAGTAAAAATACTTGGTAGTAAAAATACTTGGTAGTAAAAATACTTGGTAGTAAAAATACTTGGTAGTAAAAATACTTGGTAGTAAAAATACTTGGTAGTAAAAATACTTGGTAGTAAAAATACTTGGTAGTAAAAATACTTGGTAGTAAAAATACTTGGTAGTAAAAATACTTGGTAGTAAAAATACTTGGTAGTAAAAATACTTGGTAGTAAAAATACTTGGTAGTAAAAATACTTGGTAGTAAAAATACTTGGTAGTAAAAATACTGGATAGTCGCACCGAGTCACATTGAGTAAGTAAGTAAAATTGACTAGTATAATCCATACTCAGTAGTGTTTCAATCAAGGTAAAGTTATTCAATATTTTTGAATCTAGCCTTTTGTAGATTCTCAATGTTTTTTGTGTTGATCATTATATTCGGCTGTATTAGTCATTGTTTCATTTGTCTATCATGAGTATCTGTTATTCCATTTGTCTATCATGAGTATCTGGTATTCCATTTGTGTATCTGTTATTCCATTTGTGTATGTGTTATTCCATTTGTGTATCGGTCATGCCACTTGTCAATCGGTCATGTATAATTAAATATATCACATCTCATGCTTTTATAACCATTTAATTTAATGCGGGACTTGCTGTTTATATACCCGGGCGTTTGTGGTTGCAATTTGGCTTTGTGTCTGAAACCCCCCTTTCGCGCATGCATGCACGCGCTGTTTCAGACACAAAGCCAAATTGCAGCCTTCTGCGCACACAAAGCCACGATAATATATAAAGGGGGCGGCCGCCATAATTTAGCACATAAAGATTAGAGTTTTTTGGTTGATACTCTTTAACTCCGAAATGATTTTCCTTGAAGTTTGGTTCTAGTTTATTTTCGGCAAATGAATGGAATTACCTCTGTTTATACTATTTCTTCTTAATGCCACTAGACTACTTAATGCCTACTCAATGCCTATTACTCAATGCCTACTTATTGCTTACTACTTATTGCCTACTACTTAATGCCTACTACTTATTGCCTACTACTTATTGCCTACTACTTATTGCCTACTACTTAATGCCTACTACTTAATGCCTACTACTCAATGCCTACTACTCAATATTACTGGTTAAGTATGAAGGTACTTTTACGATAAAGTGGTAAAGGTATACATAGTAGAGAGGCATGAAGATAGCAAGAACTAGTTGAGACATGTATATCTTTTTTTATTACATTGTCTATATAAATCATTATATGGTGGATATTTCTTATGGCATGACCAACCGCATGCTTGAGTATCACACGTGGGTTCTTTTCTTACAAACAGGTCTTGATCTTGTGGTCTTGGTTGCAGTCCATGATCAATTGTTGTCAGTTGTGGTTGAGCAGAAACATTCTCAGGTATAGCTTTCCAGTGTATAAGCAATGGTTTGAACTGACGAAAGTACTATGGAAAGTACTATTAGTGGTAGTCCAGTATATCTGGATCCAGATTCTAAACGTATCGGATATCGTGGGCCAAAGAACCGGCTTTGACTTCTCGGTGTCCTTGCAGGATCATATGCATTCTTGTTTTCTGGAGCTTGTCCATATAGGGCTCCAAAAAGAGGTGGTTCTTCCAGTTTGGGTAGTGGGTGTGCACACAAGCCTCGAGTTTATGGATCAACGAATACGCCATTGCTCGGCTCACCACGTCATCGCTTGGCTTGAAGTCATAGAGCTTGAACTTGGCAGAAACCGATTTGAGCGACGATAAGAACTTGGGGTACTCGGGTTTGACGTTTGTCTCCAGACTTCCCGATATACTGGCATCCTGCATCCAAGATGCCAATTCAACAAAGAGGTTTTGGAGCAGGTTAAACTCATGTTGCTTTGAAATCACTTGACTCATAAGCTCCGAGTCCTGTGCAGAAGCCTCCCAGATCAAAAACGAATGTCTCATGTCATTCATCCTGCACACCATCTTTGCCAGAGACTGCTCCATGAAGTCAAAATAGAACTTCCAAACGATCCGCTCATAAAAAGGCAGAAGAGCTTGTGTTTTAAGAAGAGGCATGAACTCTTCCTCAAAGCTCTCCTTCAATATCTTCACGATACTCAATGGAGCCTTCAAATCATGGTACTTTTTCAAGAGCAAGATCTTCAACTCAATGAAATTAGTATTGGACCAGCCGTTTTTCTCGAAAATAACCTTATCCAAGTTTCTAATGTCAAAAGGAAGTCGGGAAAGCGTATGGAGATTTTTGTTCAAGAGAAACTTCGAAAAAAGCAGAAAAGAAAGGTTGTTTTCATAGTATGAGAGTTTGAGAAGTTCCAAAAGCTCCTCCTCATCTTTCAAACTCTTGATATGACCAATCAAGCTTTTCTGCTGAGGACCTATGGGCAAAAGCGCATTGACGGTCTGTAAATCCACCACAAGAGAATCAAAAAGTTCTTTATGGTTGATTGAAGACACGGGGTACTCAGCAGCAAGGCCCATGTCAAGCTCCTTGAACTGTTCAACCACAGACCCTTTTTGGAGGTTCTGAAGAAGCGATGGTTTATATGCAGACAGAGTTTTGGCATGTCGAGAAGGCGATAAAAGTCCTAGAGCATCAGCCAACGAAAATGTATCGTTCTTGGGCTTTGAGTATAGTCGCCGTGCAAGAAACATCATTCAATGTCAGGATATAAGATCAGCGAGTACTAACTTTGTGGAGTACTCAATTGATATTCAATTTTGTGGAGTACTCAATCGATATTCAATCTTCAGGAGTACTCAATTGACAATATCCAATAGTACTTTAACAGTACACAAAGAAACCAATGAAGCAATAGACAGAGAGTCACCAATGAACAGGACTGTGATATCACAAGTCAATGGTAGACCAAGGAGTATATGAGGATATTGAATGTTTGTCACCAATGACACAGCAAAAGATACTACCAAAAGTATCCACTAAGAAGTATCCACTAAGAAGTATTCAAGGGAGCTGGACACTGGACACTAACTGTGTAGACACTAACAAATGGAGACCAATCAACACTGTAGACTGTAGATACTAATAGTATGGATGGACACTGTAGACTGTAGAGTGTAGACNACACTAACTGTGTAGACACTAACAAATGGAGACCAATCAACACTGTAGACTGTAGATACTAATAGTATGGATGGACACTGTAGACTGTAGAGTGTAGACTGTAGACTGTAGACTGTAGACTGTAGACTGTAGACTGTAGACTGTAGACTGTAGACTGTAGACACTGTAGACTGTAGACACTGTAGACTGTAGACACTGTAGACTGTAGACACTGTAGACTGTAGACACTGTAGACTCTAATAGACACTGTAGACTGTAGACACTGTAGACAGTAGACACTGTAGACTCTAATAGACTCTAATGGACTCTAATGGACTCTAATAGACTCTGTAGACACTGTAGACACTGTAGACACTTGAGACACTGTAGACTCTAATGGACACTAATGGACACAGTAGACACTAATAGACTCTAATAGACTCTAATAGACTCTAGTGGACACAGGAGACACTGTAGATACCAATAAACACTAATAGTATGGATGGGCACTGTAGACAATATAGACGCCAATAAACACTAACACACACTAATGGACTCTAATGGACACTGTAGACTGTAGACACTAATAGACACTAATAGTATGGAAGGACACTAATGAACTCTAATGGACTCTAATAGCAGGGAGGTAGTAGGACACTAATAGTAGGACACTAATAAAAGGGAGGTAAAAAGTGGTAACAGTAGGAAAGCACACTATAGACACTATAGACACTATGGAGACTTTAGACACTATGGAGACTGTAGACACTGTAGACACTATAGACACTGTAGACACTGATAGTAGGGGGTAGGGGGTAGGGGGTAGGGATGGACACTAATAGTAGGGAAGTCAATAAGATACCTAATCAAATAAAAATCACGTGCACCACCAATTAAACGGGTATAGTATAGTGGAGTATAGTATGGTATAGTATGGTATAGTGTAGTATGGTATAGTATAGTGGAGTATAGTATGGTATAGTATGGTATGGTATGGTATAGTGTAGTATGGTGGAGTATAGTGGAGTATGGTATAGTGTAGTGGAGTATGGTATGGTATAGTATGGTATGGTATGGTTGGTGGAGTATGGTGGAGTATAGTGGAGTATAGTATGGTATGGTTGGTGGAGTATGGTGTAGTATGGTTGGGGGAGTAGGGGTTGAGATCTGGTGAGAAACGAGGGAGATGTACGGATGTGTTCTTAGGTGCAGTACGTCATTAAATAAAAATAGAAAATATCTTTAGATGAAGATGTACGGGTTTAGAATGGTATATGAAGTACTTAAATTTGATCTTCTATAATGATATGATTAATTTAAATCATATTATATTCTCTCCCTTGTCCTGTATATACCAATACATTCTTCTATGTGTATGTAACCTTTCGATATGCCAATTTTTTCCGAAAAAAAACAAGGCCAGATTTAAATAGACTATTTCTTGATTTAGAATAATATTGAAATACTTTGGAATTATACTGTACTGTATGTTACGCTGGGTTTACTTGGGGTCCTGCAGTTAATGTACATCCTGTACATAAACACGTCATAATGTACATCCTGTATAAAAACATAATTTAACGCACATCCTGTATATAAGCACGTCATAATGCACATCCTGCATATAAACACAACTTAATGCACATCCTTTAAATTCAATCCTAAGTCCATTTCTTTATTTATTTTCATTGTTGGCTTCTTTTGCTTGATTGCTTTTTATTTCATTGGGTATATAAGTAATGGTGCATGGATGTAATTGGTTCGAGAAATCATCATTGGTTACAACTTAAGCAGGACACCAGGACTTCTAATCAAAGTTATATCAGTTGTAAATTCGAATAGGGTAATTAAACTTAGAGGGCGTCCTGGTCACCTGCCTTTCACGGAGCATTTCGTATGCATCTTTATAGGTCTTGAGTGGTGTTTTCTCTAAACTGTCCAATAAGTGGGGTTTCAAGCCACCCAAGTAAGCCATGAGCATACTTCTTTCTCCTCGAGCAACGTCTTCTATAAGCAGATGACACCGGTCGAATTCCTCGTGGTATTCTTCAAGTGTACCGGTCTGTTTGCATCTGTAGAGCTGGAGCTCATGTGGGTTGCGGGCCGGTGCGTGCGATTTGATCTCATGGAGGAACCCCTCTATCATGTCCCAGAATAATGAAACCTTGAACCCATGTCTTTTCCGCCAGGTGTTTATCCAAGTTTGGTACTCGGGAGCTCGGAAGCGTACGGCTTTGAAGAGGACCGTATAGGGCATGTCATAGTATTTAGCAATCTCCCGAATCAAGTCAATGGACCCTTTCGCTTCTTCATAAGTCAGTTTCTTGGTGATTGGATCCACTAAGTCGAAGTAACTGTCCACGTCGAAGTCTTCGTTCGTCCCTGGGTGGTAGTTGGAATTTTCTACCTTTGGCGGAGTCTCCTTCAGGTCGACGTCTGTCGTGGTTCCAATCGAGGTTCCTTCGGAAGTTGAGCGGTCGCCAGAGGCCAAGGAGTTTGGCACTTCCGTCTGGGTTCCTGCCTTCAACAAGGAGAGGATTTCGTCACGGAAGGATTGTCGGTCCTTCGTGGCTTGGTCCTGCATCATACCAAACACACGATTCATATCGTCACGGATTGCGCCGATGGTGTCGTCTTGGGGGAACGAAGGGGCTGGGCTGGTTGTTTGAGAATTCATGATTGTTATTGATTTTGAGCTGCGCTACCAAATGTTAGAACTTAACCAGGTCTGGGATTTATCAACAAAGTTATATCAGTTGTATATCCGAATACGGTGAATAAACTTAGAGGGGTTTATCTTAGGGGTGTACGGCACGCATGTGATTAGGATCCACTTCTCACTAGGTACTGGAACCTGGCGCGGTTCGGATTACTCCTAACAAGGAGTGGCACGTGACTTTGTGAGAATGACGAAAGGTTTCACCACCATCATTTCACACATGGTCTCCCACTGCATTACTCACTATGGCCCTAAGTGGCTTGACTATCGTTGATGGGACGGGAAACAGTATTTTCCACTTGGTATGGCCGCAACATAGTTTGTTAGAACTTAAGCAGGACACTAGGACTTTATAACAAAGTTATCTTAGTTGTATATTCGAATACTGTAATTTAACC